>JAVTVY010028925.1:0-12739 GCA_036873755.1 Hanleya hanleyi | reverse complement strand
TTTGATTAGAATCAGTCCATGATATGTTCGATCGGAATCAGTCCAAGATATGGTCAATCTAATCAGTCCACGATATATTTGATCAGAATCAGTCCACGATATATTTGATCAGAATCAGTCCTTGATATCGTCGATTTGAATCAGTTCACGATATGCTCAATCTAAATTAGTTCACGATATACTCAATCTAATCACTCCACGATATGCTCAATCTAATCAACCTATGATATACTCAATCTAATCAGTCACGATATACTCAATCTAATCAGTCCTCGATATATATGATGAAAATCAGTCCACCACATGTTCGATTTGAATCAGTCCACGATATGCTTTATCTAATCAGTCCACAATATATTTGATCAGAATCAGGCCACGACATGTTCGATTTGAACAAGTCCACGATACGCTCAATCTAATCAGACCACAATATATTTGATCAGAATCTGTCCATGATATGTTCGATTTGAATCAGTCCACGATGTGTTCGATTTGAAACTGTCCAAGATTATTTGATCAGAATCAGTCCACGATATGTTCGATTTGAATCAATCCACGATATGTTCAATCTAATCACTCCACGATATGCTCAATCTAATCAGATCACGATATATTTGAGCAGAATAACGATATGTTCGATCTAATCAGTTCACGATATATTTTATCAGAATCAGTCCACGATATACTCAAACTAATCAGTACACGGTATGCTCAATATAATCAGTGTACGATATGTTCGATCGTAATCGGTTTACAATATATTAAATTTAAATCAGTCCATGATATGTTCAATATAATTCAGTCCACGAATCAGTCAGCGATATGATGTTCGAATTGAATCAGCCCATGATATGTTCGATTTGAATCACTCCAAGATTTGTTCAATCTAAATCTGTTAAATTTCAACCAGTCCACGATATGCTCAATTTAATGATTCCACGATATAGTCAATCTAATCAGTCTACGATGTGTTCAATCTGATCAGTCGACGATATGCTCAATCTGTTAAATTTCAACCAGTCCACGATATGCTCAATTTAATGATTCCACGATATAGTCAATCTAATCAGTCTACGATATGTTCAATCTAGTTCAGTCCACGATATATTTGATTAGAATCAGTCCATGATATGTTCGATCGGAATCAGTCCAAGATATGGTCAATCTAATTCAGTCCACGATATATTTGATCAGAATCAGTCCACGATAAGTTTGATCAGAATCAGTCCTCGATATCGTCGATTTGAATCAGTTCACGATATGCTCAATCTAAATCAGTCCACGATATACTCAATCTAATCACTCCACGATATGCTCAATCTAATCAACCTATGATATACTCAATCTAATCAGTCACGATATACTCAATCTAATCAGTCCTCGATATATATGATGAAAATCAGTCCACCACATGTTCGATTTGAATCAGTCCACGATATGCTTTATCTAATCAGTCCACAATATATTTGATCAGAATCAGGCCACGACATGTTCGATTTGAACAAGTCCACGATACGCTCAATCTAATCAGACCACAATATATTTGATCAGAATCTGTCCATGATATGTTCGATTTGAATCAGTCCACGATGTGTTCGATTTGAAACTGTCCAAGATTATTTGATCAGAATCAGTCCACGATATGTTCGATTTGAATCAATCCACGATATGTTCAATCTAATCACTCCACGATATGCTCAATCTAATCAGATCACGATATATTTGAGCAGAATAACGATATGTTCGATCTAATCAGTTCACGATATATTTTATCAGAATCAGTCCACGATATACTCAAACTAATCAGTACACGGTATGCTCAATATAATCAGTGTACGATATGTTCGATCGTAATCGGTTTACATTATATTAAATTTAAATCAATCCATGATATGTTCAATATAATTCAGTCCACGAATCAGTCAGCGATATGATGTTCGAATTGAATCAGCCCATGATATGTTCGATTTGAATCACTCCAAGATTTGTTCAATCTAAATCTGTTCATGATATGCTCAATCTAATAAGTCCACTATATGCTCAATCTAAGTAGTCCACAATATATTCGATCAGAAACATGATATGTTCAATCTAAATCAGTCCACGGTGTGCTCAATCTAATCAGTCCACGATATGCTCAATCTAATTTCATTCCACCATATATTTGATCAGAATCAGTCCATGATATGGTTAATCTAAATCAGTGCACGATATGTTCGATCCGAATCAATCTATGATATGTTCTATCGAAATCAGTTTACAATATTTTCCGTTTGAATCAGTCCATGATATACTCAATCAAATTCAGTCCTTGATATATTTGATCAGACTCAGTCAGCGATATGTTCGATTTGAATCAGTCCACGATATGCTCAATCTAAATCAGTCCACCATACACACAATCTAATCAGTCTGCGGTATGTTCGATCTAATCAGTCGAAGATATATTCGATCGGAATTACGATATGTTCGATTTGAATCAGTCCACGATATGCTCAATCTAATCAGTCCACGATATGCTCAATCTAATCAGTCCACGATATGCTCAATCTAAATCAGTCCACGATATATTTGATCGGAATCACGATATGTTCGATCTGAATCTGTCCACGAGATCTTCGATTTGAATCAGTCCATGATATACTCGATCTAAGTCAGTCCACGATATGGCCAATCCAATCAATCCACGATATGCTCAATCTAATCAGTACATGATATAATCGATCGGAATCACGATATGTTCCATCTGAATCAGTCGACGATATGCTCGATCTAAATCAATCCACGAGAAATTTGATCAGAATCAGTCCACACTATGTTCGATTTGAATCAGTCCGCGATGTATTTGATCAGAATCAGTCCACGATATGCTCGATCTTTTTCAGACTGCGATATACTCGATCTGTATCAGCCAAAGATATGGACTCCATGGCTCGGATTCACTCGAAGTTCGCACATCGTGACTCGGTTTTGCACGAGGTTAGGACTTGGGTTTTACACAAAGTTCGGACTGTGTGGCTCAGCTCTACAACTGCATATTCGACGAAGCAGCATATTGCTGTCATCATGTCAAATACTTCCGACATCTTGCACAAAAAGCGTCAGAGACAATTAATTTTGAACTTTTATAAGGATTTTTATCGTGATAATACTATCAAATTAATATTTGTTTGTGTTCACGTCTTTATATTTCTGCAAGGCTTTCTGGATATACGACGAGTTATGTTATCTATGCTACACATCTGAAGGTCTGGTACAATGAGGGAATGATTTGATTAGATTTCATTGTCAAACAATCCCTGCGAAGCGACATTCCGTTTTATTTTCGTTGATCAGTGCTTAGTCGAAGATTTCTGTATTTATGTCCTATATTGTGTAATTGTTTCCTTGAAGACATGCGTCGAAATAAACACCTCACGGTCTGTCATGCAGAATAACGAAGTTGTTTTGTTGGTATTTACAACAAAGCTAACTACAAGTCCCGGAAGCTATTTCTCTTACATTTATTTTATCGACATATGATTAAATCAAAATAAGTGAATTTTCAGCAAATTTTATGGTCATTGGTTTCAATGATGATTCCTCTAAGGCTGTTTGAATATTTTCCTTTCATATTTTCATATTTTCCTTTGAACATATAAATACGTGTGCCCACAATAGTCAAAAAGGTGTCAATTATTTGAAAGTTTTATCGCCGCATTAATCTTTTTTACACTGAAACGTCTTGATCTAAGACATTACTACTTAGTGATGCGTTGCTAATGTATGTAAGATTTTGTGAGTACAACAGCATTTCTAGCTAGAAACGGGTAAGCTAACTAGACCGGAAATGAACAGCGGAGAGAGAGAAAAAACAATCTTCGCTCTGTTGACGCTTATTAGAAGATTTAATTGCGATTTCGTCCCTGAAAAATCTAAGACCACTTTGTCGAGTTATATATAGACTGATGATTTCACAGATATCGTCATGAGCATCAACAAACAAGAATCTCTGTGTTAACGAGCAGAAGATATAGATAAAATTGTATAATGTGACAAAGGTGACATTTTTTTCTTCTTGTGATCAGACATGTAGGAAAAGGGCCAAGGGTTTTTAACGTTCTGTGCAGTAGGCCTAAACATACAGGATATTGTACTAATTCTAGGTGGAATACATTCGCACTGATACTTTGCTCAGTTAAGGTTCGGATGCTCTACTGCTGTTGTGTTTTTTTTGCAACACTATCCACGAGAGAAAAATATGCACATTACGCAATTTGTCTCAGTTGCAATGTTCCATAACACCTTTCCCTGCACTGTGTTTTTTTTAATATGTACAGATGTATAGCACAAAATAATTAGTTGGCGAACCCGTACCGTAACCAGTACGTCTTTATCGTCCAAGATCATACAGATTGCGTGTATTGCAGAAAACCAATTGAAGAAGAGACTGGAAAATGTTCTCTTTAGTATGTGAATAAATTTAGTTCAGGATATATCCAATTCAGTGTACGATATGCCCGATCTGGAGCGCTCTGCGGAATAGCCGATCAGAATTAATGTGACCAATCCGAAGCAGTCTAGGACATATTCTTTCAGATATTAGTCCACAATGTGTACGACCGGAAGCAGATCAGGACATATCCTTTCAGAATTTAGTCCACAGTGGGTACGATCGGAAGCGGTCCAGGACAAATCCTTTCAGATATTAGTCCGCAATGGGTAGGATCGGAAGCGGTCCAGGACATATCTTTTCAGATATTAGTTCACAATGGATAGGATCGCAAGCGGTCCAGGACGTATCCTTTCAGATATCAGTCCGCAATGGGTAGGATCGGAAGCGGTCCAGGACATATCCTTTCAGATATTTGTCCACAATGGGTAGAATCGCAAGCGGTCCAGGACGTATCATTTCAGATATCAGTCTACAATGGGTAGGATCGGAAGCGGTCCAGGACATACACTTTCAGATATCAGTCCACAATGGGTAAGATCGGAAGCGGTCCAGGAGATGTCCTTTCAGATATTAGTCCACAATGGGTAGGATCGGAAGCAGTCCAGAATAGATCCTTTCAGATATTAGTCCACAATGGGTACGATAGGAAGCAGTCCAGGACATATCCTTTCAGATATTAGTTAACAATGGGTATGATCGGAAGCACTCCAGGATATATACTTTCAGATATTATTCAACAATGGGTATGATCGGAAGCGGTCCAGGACATATCCTTTCAGATATTAGTCAACAATGGGTATGATCGGAAGCAGTCTAGGATATATACTTTCAGATATTAGTCCACAAAGGGTACGATAGAAAGCAGTCCAGAAAAGATCCTTTCAGATATTAGTCCACAACGGGTAGGATCGGAAGCAGTCCAGAATAGATCCTTTCAGATATTAGTCAACAATGGGTAGGATCGGAAGCAGTCCAGAATAGATCCTTTCAGATATTAGTCAACAATGGGTAGGATCGGAAGCAGTCCAGAATAGATCCTTTCAGATATTAGTCAACAATGGGTAGAATCGGAAGCAGTCCAGAATAGATCCTTTCAGATATTATTCAAGAATGGGTAGGATCGGAAGCAGTCCAGAATAGATTCTTTCAGATATTAGACCACAATGGGTAGGATCGAAAGCGGTCCAGGACATATCCTTTCAGATATTTGTCCACAATGGGTAGGATCGCAAGCGGTCCAGGACGTATCCTTTCAGATATCAGTCTAGAATGGATAGAATCGGAAGCGGTCCAGGACATATACTTTCAGATATCAGTCCACAATGGGTAGGATCGGAAGCGGTCCAGGACATATCCTTTCATATATTAGTTTACAATGGGTAAGATCGGAAGCGGTCCAGGACATGTCCTTTCAGATATTAGTCCACAATGGGTACGATAGGAAGCAGTCCAGGACATATCCTTTCAGATATTAGTTAACAATGGGTATGATCGGAAGCACTCCAGGATATATACTTTCAGATATTATTCAACAATGGCTTTGATCGGAAGCGGTCCAGGACATATCCTTTCAGATATTAGTCAACAATGGGTATGATTGGAAGCAGTCCAGGATATATACTTTCAGATATTAGTCCACAAAGGGTACGATAGAAAGCAGTCCAGAAAAGATCCTTTCAGATATTAGTCCACAATGGGTACGCTAGAAAGCAGTCCAGAATAGATCCTTTCAGATATTAGTCCACAATGGGTACGATAGAAGCAGTCCAGAATAGATCCTTTCAGATATTAGTCCACAATGGGTAGGATCGGAAGCAGTCCAGAATGAATTCTTTCAGATATTAGTCCACAATGGCACGATAGAAAGCAGTCCAGAACATATCCTTTCAGATATTAGTGCACAATGGGTAGGATCGGAAGCAGTTCAGAATAGATCCTTTCAGATATTAGTCCACAATGGGTAGGATCGGAAGAAGTCCAGAATAGATCCTTTCAGATATTAGTCAACAATGGGTAGGATCGGAAGCAGTCCAGAATAAATCCTTTCAGATATTAGTCAACAATGGGTAGGATCGGAAGCAGTCCAGAATAGATCCTTTCAGATATTAGTCAACAATGGGTAGGATCGGAAGCACTCCAGAATAGATCCTTCCAGATATTAGTCAACAATGGGTAGGATCGGAAGCAGTCCAGAATAGATCCTTTCAGACATTAGGCAACAATGGGTACGATAGAAAGCAGTCCAGAATAGATCCTTTCAGATATTAGTCCACAATGGGTACGATAGGAAGCAGTCCAGAATAGATCCTTTCAGATATTAGTCCACAATCAGTACGATAGGAAGCAGTCCAGCACACATCCTTTCAGATATCAGTCCACAATGGGTAGGATCGGAAGCGGTCCAGGTCATATCCTTTCAGATATTAGTCCACAATGGGTAGGATCGGAGGCAGTCCAGAATAGATCCTTTCAGATATTAGTCCACAATGAGTACGATCGGAAGCAGTCCAGAGTAGATCCTTTCACATATTGGTCCACAATGGGTACGATAGAAAGCAGTCCAGAAAAGATCCTTTCAGATATTAGTCTACAATGGGTAGGGTCGGATGCAGTCCAGAAAAGATCCTTTCAGATGTTAGTCCACAATGGGTACGATATGAAGCAGTCCAGAATAGATCTTTTCAGATATTAGCCCACAATGGGTAGGATCGGAAGCAGTCCAGAATAGAACCTTGCAGGTATTAGTGCACAATGGGTATGATCGGAAACAGTCCAGAATAGATTATATCACATATTAATCAACAATGGGTCGGATCGAAAGCGATCCAGGACATATCCTTTCATATATCAGTCCACAATGGGTAGGATTGGAAGCGGTCCAGGACATATCCTTTCAGATATTAGTCTACAATGGGTAGGATCGGAAGCGGTCCAGGATATATCCTTTCAGATATTAGTCCACAATGGGTAGGATCGGAAGCGGTCCAGGACATATCCTTTCAGATATCAGTCCACAATGGGTAGGATCGGAAGCGGTCCAGGGCATATCCTTTCAGATATTAGTCCACAATGGGTAGGATCGGAAGCGGTCCAGGACATATCCTTTCAGATATTAGTCCACAATGAGTAGGATAGGAAGCAGTCCAGAATAGATCCTTGCAGGTATTAGTGCACAATGGGTATGATCGGAAACAGTCCAGAATAGATTATACCACATATTAATCAACAATGGATAGGATCGAAAGCGATCCAGGACATATCCTTTCAGATATTAGTCTACAATGGGTAGGATCGGAAGCGGTCCAGGACATATCCTTTCAGATATTAGTCCACAATGGGTAGGATCGGAAGCGGTCCAGGACATATCCTTTCAGATATCAGTCCACAATGGGCAGGATCGGAAGCGGTCCAGGGCATATCCTTTCAGATATTAGTCCACAATGGGTAGGATCGGAAGCGGTCCAGGACATATCCTTTCAGATATTAGTCCACAATGAGTAGGATAGGAAGCAGTCCAGAATAGATCCTTTCAGATATTAGTCCACAATGAGTACGATAGGAAGCAGTCCAGCATATATCCTTTCAGATATTAGTCCACAATGGGTAGGATCGGAAGCGGTCCAGGACATATCCTTTCAGATATTAGTCCACAATGGGTACGATGATCGGAAGCAGTCCAGAATAGATCCTTTCAGATATTGGTCCACAATGGGTACGATAGAAAGCAGTCCAGAATAGATCCTTTCAGATATTAGTCCACAATGGGTACGATAGGAAGCAGTCCAGAATAGATCCTTTCAGATATTAGTCCACAATGGGTACGATAGGAAGCAGTCCAGAATAGATCCTTTCAGATATTAGTCCACAATGGGTAGGATCGGAAGCAGTCCAGAATATATCCTTTCAGATATTAGTCCACAATGGGTACGATAGGAAGCAGTCCAGAATAGATCCTTTCAGATATCAGTGAACAATAGGTAGGATCGGAAGCAGTCCAGAATAGATCCTTTCAGATATTAGTCCACAATGGGTACGATAGAAAGCAGTCCAGGACATATCCTTTCAGATATTAGTCCACAGTGGGTACGATAGGAAGTAGTCCAGGACATATCCTTTCAGATATTAGTCAACAATGGGTAGGATCGGAAGCAGTCCAGAATAGATCCTTTCAGATATTAGTCCACAATGGGTACGATAGGAAGCAGTCCAGAATAGATCCTTTCAGATATTAGTCCACAATGGGTACGATAGGAAGCAGTCCAGAATAGATCCTTTCAGATATTAGTCAACAATGGATACGATAGGAAGCAGTCCAGAATAGATCCTTTCAGATATCAGTCAACAATGGGTACGATAGAAAGCAGTCCAGAATAGATCCTTTCAGATATTAGTCCACAATGGGGAAGATCGCAAGCAGTCCAGAATAGATCATTTCAGATATCAGTCAACAATGGGTAGGATCGGAAGCAGTCCAGAATAGATCATTTCAGATATTAGTCCACAATGGGTACGATAGAAAGCAGTCCAGGACATATCCTTTCAGATATTAGTCCACAATGAGTACGATAGGAAGCACTCCAGGACATATCCTTTCAGATATTAGTCCACAATGGGTATGATAGAAAGCAGTCTAGGACATATCCTTTCAGATATTAGTCCACAATGGGTATGATCGGAAGCAGTCCAGAATTGATCCTTTCAGATATTAGTCCACAGTGAGTACGATAGGAAGCAGTGCAGGACATATCCTTTCAGATATTAGTCCACAATGGGTAGGATCGGAAGCGGTCCAGGACATATCCTTTCAGATATTAGTCAAGAATGGGTAGGATTGGATGCAGTCCAGAATAGATCCTTTCAGATATTGGTCCACAATGGGTACGATAGAAAGCAGTCCAGAATAGATCCTTTCAGATATTAGTCCACAATGGGTAGGATCGGAAGCAGTCCAGAATAGACCCTTTCAGATATTAGTCCACAATGGGTACGATAGGAAGCAGTCCAGAATAGATCCTTTCAGATATTAGTCCACAATGGGTAGGATCGGAAGCAGTCCAGAATAGATCCTTTCAGATATTAGTGCACAATGGGTATGATCGGAAACAGTCCAGAATAGATTATATCACATCGAAAGCGGTCCAGGACATATCCTTTCAGATATTAGTCCACAATGGTTACGATAGGAAGCAGTCCAGAATAGATCCTTTCAGATATTAGTCAACAATGGGTACGATAGGAAGCAGTCCAGAATAGATTCTTTCAGATATTAGTCAACAATGGGTAGGATCGGAAGCAGTCCAGAATAGATTCCTTCAGATATTAGTCCATAATTGGAAGGACCGAAAGCAGCCCGGGACATACCCTTTCAGATATCAGTTCAAAATGTGGCCAATCAGCAGCAGTCCAGAATAGATCCTTTCAGATATTAGTCCACAAAGGGTACGATAGGAAGCCGTGCAGAATAGATCCTTTCAGACATTAGTCCACAATGGGTACGATAGGAAGCAGTCCAGAATAGATCCTTTCAGATATCAGTGAACAATGGGTAGGATCGGAAGCAGTCCAGAATAGATCCTTTCAGATATTAGTCAACAATGGGTAGGATCGGGAGCAGTCCAGAATAGATTCTTTCAGATATTAGTCAACAATGCGTAGGATCTGAAGCAGTCCAGAATAAATTCTTTCAGATATTAGTCCACAATGGGTACGATAGGAAGCGGTCCAGGACATATCCTTTCAGATATTAGTCCACAATGGGTACGATAGAAAGCAGTCCAGAATAGATCCTTTGAGATATTAGTCCACAATGGGTAGGATCGGAAGCAGTCCAGAATAGATCCTTTGAGATATTAGTCAACAATGGGTAGGATCGGAAGCAGTCCAGAATAGATCCTTTCAGATATTAGTCCACAATGGGTACGATATGAAGCAGTCCAGAATAGATCCTTTCAGATATTAGTCCACAATGGGTACGATAGGAAGCAGTCCAGAATAGATCCTTTCAGATATTAGTCAACAATGGGCAGGATCGGAAGCAGTCCAGAATAGATCCTTTCAGATATTAGTCCACAATGGGTAGGATCGGAAGCAGTCTAGAATAGATCCTTTCAGATATTAGTCTACAAAGGATACGATAGGAAGCAGTCCAGAATAGATACTTTCACATATTAGTCCACAATTGGTAGGATCGAAAGCAGTCCAGAATAGATCCTTTCAGATATTAGTCCACAATGGGTACGATAGGAAGCAGTTCAGAATAGATCCTTTCAGATATTAGATCACAATGGGTAGGATCGGAAGCAGTCCAGAATAGATCCTTTCAGATATTAGTCCACAATGGGTACGATAGGAAGCAGTCCAGAATAGATCCTTTCAGATATTTGTCCACAATGGGTAGGATCGGAAGCAGTCCAGAATAGATCCTTTCAGATATTAGTCCACAAAGGGTACGATAGGAAGCAGTCCAGAATATATCCTTTCAGATATTAGTCCACAATTGGTAGGATCGAAAGCAGTCCGGGACATACCCTTTCAGATACCAGTTCACAATGTGGCCAATCGGAAGCAGTCCAGAATAGATCCTTTCAGATATTAGTCCACAAAGGGTACGATAGGAAGCCGTAATGAATAGACCCTTTGAGACATTAGTCCACAATGGGTACGATAGGAAGCAGTCCAGAATAGATCCTTTCAGATATCAGTGAACAATGGGTAGGATAGGAAGCGGTCCAGAATAGATCCTTTCAGATATTAGTCCACAATGGGAAGGGTCGGATGCCTTCCAGAATAGATCCTTTCAGATATTAGTCCACAATGGGTACGATAGGAAGCAGTCCAGAATAGATCCTTTCAGATATTAGTCCACAATGGGTAGGATCGGAAGCAGTCCAGAATAGATCCTTTCAGATATTATTGCACAATGGGTATGATAGGAAACAATCCAGAATAGATTATATCACATATTAATCAACAATGGGTAGGATCGAAAGCGGTCCAGGACATATCCTTTCAGATATCAGTACACAATGGGTAGGATCGGAAGCGGTTCAGTACATATCCTTTCAGATATTAGTCCACAATGGGTAGGATCGGAAGCGGTCCAGGACATATCCTTTCAGATATTAGTCCACAATGGGTAGGATCGGAAGCGGTCCAGGACATATCCTTTCAGATATCAGTCCACAATGGGCAGGATCGGAAGCGGTCCAGGGCATATCCTTTCAGATATTAGTCCACAGTGGGTAGGATAGGAAGCGGTCCAGGACATATCCTTTCAGATACTAGTCCACAATAAGTAGGATCGGAAGCAATCCAGAATAGATCCTTTCAGATATTAGTCCACAATGGGTAGGATCGGAAGCGATCCAGGACATATCCTTTCAGATATTAGTCAAGAATGGGTAGGATCGGAAGCAGCCCAGAATAGATCCTTTCAGATATTAGTCCACAATGAGTACGATCGGTAGCAGTCCAGAATAGATCCTTTCAGATATTGGTTCACAACGGGTACGATAGAAAGCAGTCCAGAATAGATCCTTTCAGATATTAGTCCACAATGGGTAGGATCGGAAGCAGTCCAGAATAGACCCTTTCAGATATTAATCAACAATGGGTATGATCGGAAGCGGTCCAGAATGGATCCTTTCAGATATTAGTCCACAGTGGGTACGATAGGAAGCAATCCAGAATAGATCCTTTCAGATATTAGTCAACAATGGGTACGATCGGAAGCAGCCCAGAATAGATCCTTTCAGATATTGGTCCACAATGGGTACGATAGAAATCAGTCCAGAATAGATCCTTTCAGATATTAGTCCACAATGGGTAGGGTCGGATGCAGTCCAGAATAGATCCTTTCGGATATTTGTCCACAATGGGTAGGATCGGAAGCAGTCCAGAATAGATCCTTTCAGATATTAGTCCACAAAGGGTACGATAGGAAGCAGTCCAGAATATATCCTTTCAGATATTAGTCCACAATGGGTAGGATCGAAAGCAGTCCGGGACATACCCTTTCAGATACCAGCTCACAATGTGGCCAATCGGAAGCAGTCCAGAATAGATCATTTCAGATATTAGTCCACAAAGGGTACGATAGGAAGCCGTAATGAATAGACCCTTTGAGACATTAGTCCACAATGGGTACGATAGGAAGCAGTCCAGAATAGATCCTTTCAGATATCAGTGAACAATGGGTAGGATAGGAAGCGGTCCAGAATAGATCCTTTCAGATATTAGTCCACAATGGGAAGGGTCGGAAGCAGTCCACAATAGATCCTTTCAGATATTAGTCCACAATGGGTA
>JAVTVY010028924.1:0-12491 GCA_036873755.1 Hanleya hanleyi | reverse complement strand
ACTTCTACTGCGCTTTGTGGGCTTGTTTGCGCTCAGTCTACGTCCACACTGCGCTGCCACTGAGACTATGACGCTCGTTATACGCCCAAGGCGTTGTTCCGACGTTTGCAGTAGGTTCACAGTGCGTTCTTATTACGATCCCACTTCCACTGACCCCGACACATATTTTGGTATAAATACAGCTCCATCGTCTATACACAATCAGTGTGCATCTGCTCTTGACCATGGCCGCAGACAAGCAGAATGTGCTAATTGTACAGCAGTTAGCACATATGCAAGCTCAACAGGCACAGGATGACCAGGCCCTTGTCAACATCATGAGAAGGAGAAGGAGAAGGAGGGGAACATGCGCAATGAACGAGTTGCAAAGGTATTGAGAGCGTAGTGAGAGCGAAGCGGCAGCGACTTGGACGCACTGAGAGCGCACTGAGAGCATACAGAGCGCAGTGGGAGCGCATTGAGAGCGCACTGATGATCAAACTGGGAACGCATAGGGTCGCAGTGAGAGCGTAATAAGCGAGTCAAGAACGTACTGTAAGCTACTGTAAGCTACCTGGTGTCATGGATTTCACAATTTTCGGCGATGTCACTGCGCTTTAGTGAAAAATTTCAAAGTCCGGGAAACACTGTTGCTCAAGACAGTTCGCGCTTCAACATTTGACAGCGGAATGAGTTTCGGCAACTTCAGTGGAAAGTTCTGGGATTACTGTGCCCCAAATCTTCTTGATACGGCCAACATTGTGTAAGAAAAAAATATTGTTTCGGTACTCATTAACTGGTTTGATGATAAAGCTGAAAACATGCACAAACCAGTCTGTAAACCTCGAATAATCGCAGTACCGCAAATTATTGATCTACGGTATACATGTCAATGTCATATCTTTTACTGTTATCGAGCGTGAATCATAGGTTTTCAAAGTCCTTCCTCTGTTATCTTTGGTAATATAGAAACATTCGATATGGACATCGTAATAAAACACTCGTTGAATACTGCCTGGCTCGAGCTGAAAATCCTGATGTCACACCCCACAGCGCACAAAGTGACGAGTGCGTTGACCCGAGATTTACGATGGATCTACGGTAACGTCCGCAATTTATGTTATGTGTATTAACAATACAAATAGTATTCCTAGTCCGGCCTGTTGGTGGTTAATCGGGCCAAAAATCCACTAGCATGACTGCCCGGTTATTGGACAGGCCCTATTATTGGACACCTAGATGCAGTTTGGCTATTTTCTGGGAATATTACATGACAACTGTAATACAAATTTAATTTTACAGTTGAGTTACAAAGACATGCTAATATTCTTGGAGGTTTACTAAAGACTGTGGGACAAACAATTTGACAGTAAGTTGATTAGTTTTCAAATAAATCCATCATTGAAAAACCGTCCAATAACTGGGAGCAAACATTTTCATACCGTGGATGGTCCCTGCGTTTCAACTATTCCCAGTCTCTCTCCGTATTTTTTCTTCAATATTTTTTTATGACGATTTATGACTAAAGATGTAGTCTTTAATTCAGTGTTACTTTCTTGGCCATACATGGTTGCATGGCCGACCTGCAGACTCTTATTCATAAAACGTGTCCAATAACCGGGCAGTCATGCTAGTGGATGAAATGCTGAAGTCATTTCGTTTTCAATTCTTCAACATCGAAATTCAGGAATCGCAATAGCAATGAAATCAATTCTTTCAAGTTTTTCTGGCTCCAAGGGATGGCTTGTCGTGCTCCGTGGTATGGACTACCGCGATACAATTAGTTCAGCTGAGTTCATCAGCGGTTCTCAAGTCAGTTTAAATGACCTCACAACAACAGATATATATACTAGTAACATTGGCAGTATATTTCATTGAAAACGGACGGACCATGTGATAAAAATGACTCCAATTGGGGGTATAATGCGGGCTTGTCTGTCAAAATACCCACAACGGCTCTAACTGTGTAGCTTATTCACGGAAAACGGGATCTTGACAGAGAGGGAATTGTGATCACAACTTTTCTTTGATTAAATAGGCCCCTGATAGGCTACATGATTATCAACCTACCTCCTCCCCCGTTCATCGGTATCTTGCACTCTGTCTGGAGAGGCCGAAACACGTGTACTTTCGGCCATGTTTTGCTCCACTGGATGGAAAACATGCTCCACGGGATGGAATGTCATGCCAAAGCACACAAGGGATGGAGAACTGAATCTGCGGGGTGATCTTAAGGGTGGATGCCTATCTCAGATTTTCCGAACACGGTGGTCAGTTTGACCTAATTTACACTTTGAAGCTCACAATTGTTCATGTTTCTCACATTGTAAAAACGCCTTACACTTAGCTAATTATGTAAATTTATCAAGCATAAAGAGATTTCTTTCCATAGCCTAAAGTCATACTTCCATTTTAAATCAATTTACATATTCCTAAGATCTTAATTTAATGGTCAAATTCAAAATGGCGGCTATATTGGGTCATCTGGTAATCATACTTGTTGATGTTGCTCGTATAGTTCAAGGCATTATTCTTAGCTCATTGTGCCAGTTGATCAACACCGAGAGATAACTAACAATAGCCCAACATCCTACGCCCAGTTTGTATATATTTACATGTCTCTAAGACCAAGAATTGATGGTCAAATGAAAAGAAATGGCGGCTATATGGGATCGTCTTAAAATCATACTTTTTCATGTTGCATCTTTTTTCTTGTTGCTCGTATAGTTCAAAGCATTATTCTCAGCTCATTCTGCAAATTCACCAAAAAGCAGGGATCTATAAGCATAGCCTAACATCTCACGCCTATTTTCAGTCTATTCACAAATCCCCAACATCGAGATTTGATGGCCAGATCCAAAACGGCGGCCATATGAGGTCACCTGAAAATCATACTTTCTAATTTTTCTCGAAAAGTTCAAGACTACACCCAGTTAATTGTGCCGATTTATCAAATACGAAGGGTCGCACATCATTTGACTCTATTCGTATAATCCATCAGGTAGAAAAATAATTGGGTAATTCAAGATGGCGGACATATGGAGTCATCCGAATCTCGTTCAACTTTGTACATGTGATTCTTCAAATTGTATTATTTTTAGCATGAAGCAGACATTTCCTAGAAAGGAGCTGTATAACACTATAGCTGGTCATCGTAGGTCAATTGTTGAGTGTAATTGCATAAACCTCGACAGACAACAATGGTTACTATGTCTATATGGAAACCCACACTACATTCAGCCTGGATTCAGCTAGTTCAACCTGGATATCCACTCACAACAATTAGTACTGTGAATATTAATTCATAACCGAATTTACCCATTTTTGAACTCATATAACCCCAAAATGACCTTAAATATCCAGCATCAGGATGGTATCCCCTCCTACTTTAAACCCTGTAATATTTACTTAGCCTGAGTGCCCATTTGCAACAAAAAATTCATTGAAACCTTTTCAAAGCGCTTTTCATGTCCTTGGGCGACCGCCCACTATCCCTGAAACGGAAAAATAATGACAGCTGAAACTTCGCGAGTGCTTAGCTTATCAAAACTGATCCTTTATCAGCTGATTTGCATAACCTTCCGTGTGGAACATAACGTGTAAATTCAAACTAGGGGTCCAGAGGTTGCGTTTTGTCCTTCTTTCTTCAAAATAAAGTGCCAGAAATTATTTTACTTCAAACAAGATCATTATTTCAATTTTGTTGCCTATTTTTGAGTGGAAAATTCCATAAATACAGAATTTGAAAGATCTGACTTAAGAATCGAACAGAAAATAAATTTTTAGAATATGACGTCACTGTGACGTCATTAAGACGGCCGCCTTGAATTGTTTTACTTTCATTTAGGGCGTCACCCAAAGTTTTGTTATGGAAAGATCCAGCGCCCTAGACCAACCTGTTCTTTGGAAATGGATTTAATAAACATATTAAGCTGTACATTGTACATGCCAGAGTCTGTTTATATGATTCGGAGAAAACTGCATTTCTATCCCTGAACTATGTAGGTATTTTCATATAATTTTCAAAATATGTTGAACTATGGTATAGTTAATAAGAAATATATACTCAAATATGTTAAACTTTTAGAAAGGCCACTTCTGTTAGATTCCATTACTGTAGCTGAGCACCCACCCCTAGATTATACATTAAGGCACTGAACATACATCTGGCATGGATGATCGGTTCCAGCAAAAAAGGCATCGGAACTTTTTCAAGGCACAATTTCACGGTTTTGGCAGCTTGACTATATGGTGCATGCTAATAGTACGATTATCACATTTGTCATTCTCTCCGTAAAAACAGATCAACTCTTTGCTATATTGTTTCTTCTGGAATTAATTGGGCTCTCTGTTCCGCCGTGCCCGTTATGGTCCACCTTTGATTAACCTGGCTTCTACCCCAGATAACACGACGACGTTGGGCCAACGTTGGCCTTTGGTCGGCACCGTTGGCTCATGGTCGCGGTCGGCTCATGGTCAGTGACCAACGCTGGGCCAACGTTGGGGTTTGGGTGGCATGGTTGGCAGAAGTCATGGTTGGCTCATGGTCGATTGCCAACGTTGGGCCAACGTTGGGGTTTGGGTGGCATGGTTGGGAGATGTCCTGGTTGGCTCATGGTCGGTGACCAACGCTGGGCCAACGTTGGGGTTTGGGTGGCATGGTTGGGAGATGTCCTGGTTGGCTCATGGTCGGTGACCAACGTTGGGTCAACGTTGGGTTTTGGATGGCATGGTTGGCAGAAGTCATGGTTGGCTCATGGTCGATGGCCAACGTTGGACCAATCTTGTGTTTAAGTTTACATGATCGGCAAAATGTATGGTTGGCTCATGGTCGACAGCCAACGTTGTGCCAACGTTGTGATTGGGTTGGCACGGTTGGCAGAAGTAAATATTGATTTGTTGTTGAAGTTCCATGCCAACATTGAAATTCGAATTAAGAAAAAGAAAATCGTGCAAAAATTGTCCAAGATCATGTCAACCAGCAACAATTAGGCAAGATATTGTTTGACTCATTGGATATAAATTGAATTTCAATACAGTTATAAGTGTAATAGGAGTGAGTGAATAGGGTTTAACGTCGCTTTCAACATTATATAAGTGTAATAGTACGTACTAAAACTGATTATACTCGATTAATTGCGTTATAGCACCTATGTAAAAAGGAAATGCTAATAAGATATAGTAAAACACACAATATAGCATTGGTGAAATTAGGGCATGCAGGAAGAAAAACATACTAGCTGATAAATTTGCATCACCCAAAATATTGGAATAAATTAAAAATGGGGCAGGGGTTTTGAAAATTCGACAATTTTATTTATTTTCTATTGCATTTTAATTCATTTTAAACTTTCATTTTATTCCAACGTGAACCCCAAATCGAAAATTGCAATACTCGAATTCCTTCCGTGAAATATCGGTACCAAAAATTCTCATATATATCCCACCTTGCTACTATAAAATACACATTTTATATACTAAAAACAAACAACAGAATATGATAGCCATAAGCTTGACGGCAACAAAAGGACGGAGGAAAGTAAATATATAATATAAGCCGACATTTCAGTCGCGACCATGATTAGACTGGATACAGTCCCTGTTTCATAATGTAATTTCTAATGAAAATCAAGGGAAGTAACTCTACCTAGAATTTTTTTTTTTTTTTACTTTTTTTTCACTTTATTTATTTATCAAACGTATATATTTATTAAAGGTCATTCTATATTATTAGATAGTACATATGAAATAGAGACTCATTCAGTCTAGACCAGGATCCCACCGTTTGATGGTGCACTGAGATGACCCATAACATTCCAACACCAAACTCCCCACCGTAATGATGTGTCTCTGTCTGTGCCACCTCGAAGCAGTGATCGAAAATAGTCCCCTGGCAAGGCATGTTATCGAGCATTGAACTGGAATAAAATTACCAGCTAAATATAACAAATACCACAAAACTTCATGTCCGTACAAACGGCATCTGATTATTTGTTGGGACGAAGGTGGAAAACAGTCCAGACCAATTTGACCTTGGGAAGAGATCACGGAGTCTCGACCGACCCCGCGGTATTACGGATCGGGACTATTTTACAAATGGCTGCCAATTTCTTTTTCGCATTTGACGACCTCGTTCATCAAACTGTGTCATATTAGAAGATACTAAGCGGAGAAGAGTCAAATTAGGATACCAGGAATGATTTGGACCAGGTAAGCATCGCAAAATGATCTCCCATCCCTCGGTGAGGAGAAAACTGAGCATAAACGTGAGAAGAATTATGTTGAAAACTGGGCACCCCATGATGGTTTTTCGCTGTGTGTGTACATTACTTGCAACAGTTCAAGATCTATTCGGTATAATATGAGCTGTTATGCAACTGGTCAAATATTCTGTACATATGTACAAATGGTATACACAGCCACACAATGTATAGCACAATTATAATGCACTGCAAAAGCATTTGAAGACATTTTAAAAATCCATTTGGCACTGAATTTCTGTTAAAAAGAAGGTCTGTATACGGTGATAATTCTCTGATTATTCAATCAAACTTTGCACCCGTATCAGGCTCAAATTTTGATCCTCAACATTCTAAATGAATGAGCTTATAGCGTCATAGGCTTTGGATTATGGATTTATATCATATGAGAGGAAATAAATTTCTGTTTTGGTATCATTCCCTCTTACAACATGCTAACGGGGAACAATTCTTCAGCAGTCAATGAATTGATCAACTGGGGCACGGATATGCTACAAGTTTGGTCTGGTTCCCGATATTCTTAACGAATTGATTTCAGTACTCGTACATGAAAATATACCAGGAATACATACTGGGATTTATAAATTATGGCAATTTATCTGGATTTCCTATGGATGGAATTGGCCAGCTGTGATACACAAATGTCCAAGGAAAATTTTCAGTGAATAGGAGAATGTATCATACACTTCTTTGTTGGCAATTGGATTGTTAGAATGTTTGTCGTAACTTAAATGTTATTCCGCCTAATCCAAATGTAATATATTTCCTGTGATTTGTTTATATGGTTTTTGGTGCAGGGATAACTAGCAAATAATCTAGCTACATGTATCAGTGTTATCTTTGTTGGTATTATTTTTATATCAAATTTTTATCATGCTGATCTGCTCTAAATTTGTTAAATATTGCATAAATACATTTATGTTGCAAACTTCTATATTTAGTCTTTCTGTTGATTACAGGTACTGGTACAATAATGAGATGCCAAGAATAAGAGATGATACCGGTATTCATTAACACCTCTGTGACATGGTAATGCTCTGAATGATATCCATCTAGATAACCCATTCTCGTTCTGTCAGAGCCTCTTATTGTCGATGTAACATCCTCTGATTGATTGGACCAGAAACAGGGAGATTGATAAGACCATGAACCCATAATATCTGAATATGAAGAGGCGAGATTTCTCATTCTGATTTGCTCCAGTTATGATGTTGATTGGCCGAAGCTTTGCATTCATGATGCTTCTATCCTCCCGAATCAATTGGAGGGTATCTGGCAGAAGGCAGATACACAATCTGATGCTGCATGCCGAGAGAATGAGATAGCCTTATTAGACTAATTTTTTTTCATCTCTTATAAGATAAGTTTTATTGTACATGGTTTGCTCACCATCATTTATGTACTTGTAAGTTGATTTAGCTCATAACATAACAAATAGCTATCATGTTTTTATTTTCAAATGATAAGGCGTGCACTGTAACATTAGTTTTTCTTCTGGTAGCTTGAAACTGGGTTTTTAAAGGTAAATTAGACCATTATATTATGTGACTGTCGGACACTCTGGGTTTCATTAAGTGAAATCTATAAACAATACACACTATGTGGTTAGTGGGGTGGGGGGACAAATGATCTTCATATTGTTCATGTTTTCTATCAGACATAATAAGATATTAGCAGTGATATTTCTGTTCTATTCCCAGTTGGCATCATTTGCTGTTGTTAAGGGAACTGCTGACACATTCCATGTCATGAGGCAAATATAGAGTAGTCTTCCTGACAGACCTTGGCAGAACTGAAGAGAGCTGGAACCTGAAGAGAGAGAAAATGTTATTTTCTTCTCTGGCCTGAGGCTGGGTTTATGCAGTGAGTATCGATAAACATATGTTTTAGCCCAAGCACATGATTTAATCTTGTTAATGTTTTGTGAACCAGAATTTGCACAGTACTATGATTGTTCTTGTTTTTTTTTAAATATATATATTTATATTTTTTGGCAGGAAGGGGTGGGGGGAGGCACCAAATTTCACACTCCACCCATAGAAGACACACAATCCCTCCCAATATACCCCAAATGATTTTTCCTCGGACAAACATTCTGACAATTTCATTCGATTATCACGAGAGCTAATCTGTAAATAGCTGGAGCCGTCTCAGGCTAATTACCCCCTGATGACCCAAAGGGACTCCATTTAGGTCTGGTTGTCATTTTGTCTGTCAGTCCCACATTTAGTTCCAGGCAATAAAATCTGACATTCTTCCAAAATTTCAACAAATTGTTTTCATAGGTGGTACCACCTGAGCACAAAGTTTAAATTTGGTTGCTGGACTACAAAATTAGAACAAGAGCCCATGGGTATCTGCTCTCAGATTGAATATTTTTGATCCCATATTCAAATTTTAATTTGGATTTGCACATAATGGATGGAAAACACAACTGTCCTGCAAATCAGTAGCTTTTCTTGTTGCCATTAATTTGAGGTATATGTGCAATTCTGTCACATTTGTATTCCTGTACTGGAGGTTATAACCTAGGAATCAATATTTTTAGCTATTTCCTGATAACCAGCTACAGTGACAGCCCACACAATTCACCTCAGCAATTGCCGAGGTTAATGCCGTGGCACAATCAGTTCACCTCAGCAATATTTAACATGGTGTTAAATTGGAATTATTTTAATATGATATTATTTTTGCCGAGGTGAGTTTTCTGAATTATGTGGACTGAGTCATGTAGCTAATTTCCATCCTTCTGTCCATCCCACCCATGCTGTGAATGTAATATCTTGATAACAATCCAACTGATCGA
Organism: Hanleya hanleyi; assembly: GCA_036873755.1. Taxonomy (NCBI): domain Eukaryota; kingdom Metazoa; phylum Mollusca; class Polyplacophora; order Lepidopleurida; family Hanleyidae; genus Hanleya; species Hanleya hanleyi. The sequence goes on along the minus strand of JAVTVY010028924.1, from coordinate 3,446 downwards.
TTTGAAACTCGGGGGATTGAGATTTACACATTGATCAGCGAGACAGCAGTTGGTATTGAATTTCACTGAGCATTCAGTGAAATCCAAGATGCCTGCCATCTTGGATTTCTTTTCCACAACCAAACACAACTGCCATCAACATTTGCCACACAAAATACATTTCATGGTGAGACTACCAGTTAACATATACCCCTTGGTTGGGGGGGGGAACTGCTAGCTTCTCAAATTGGATTATTTTCAGTGGTTAAATCTTTCCTATAGAATCTGTGTGTTTCAGGTATTATACCTTTTTATTGCAGATGCTGCACGTTGGAACAAAGTCGAATGGAACAATCAACCACTTACCAGGTGACTGAGAACAGGAAGAAGTTTGAGGATAGAGCTAGCCCAGAATTAATTGACACTCATGCAAATGCCATCTGCTATTCAACCTGTGTTTTATCGAAGAAGATGGAATGTTTTTTGCCACAGAACATCTTTGTAGTTTAGAAATGAGTGATCAGTCGGTGAATAAAGTGTTGTCGTTATCATACTCCTATGACTTAAATTTTATTTCTGTTTCGTATAAAAAAAGCGATGTTTGTGACGGGCTTGATTATTTGGTCATTTGTTGAGAAACCATCAGTTCAAAGTAATTTTTCAAGAAAACTTTTAGAGTAAAATATCCACTCAGGATGAAAAATCCTTGATATTGAATGATGTTTTTCATAGTCATTTGCATGTGGGTTCTAAGCATTTTTCCAATACTAATCCAGCAGTTGTCCATGAAGAGGTTCATCGGCTCATTCTGCTGAGCGGGTTTTATTCACTCATGCATTACTCATTCCTGCTTGATTCCAGCACTAAATTACAGCATATATTTTGTATATAGGAGCTGAATAGCTAGCGATTTTAATGTTGGCTGCCAATGTTGGCCCAACGATGGCTGCCCAACGTTGGCCCACTGAGCAAAAAGATGTTGGGCCAACGTTGGCTGGCCAACATTGGCCCAATGGTGGCTGGCCAATGTTGGCCCAACGATGGCTGCCCAACGTTGGCCCACTGAGCAAAAAGATGTTGGGCCAACGTTGGCTGGCCAACATTGGCCCAATGGTGGCTGGCCAATGTTGGGCCAACGTTGGCTGGCCAACATTGGCCCAATGGTGGCTGGCCAATGTTGGCCCAACGATGGCTGCCCAACGTTGGCCCACTGAGCAAAAAGATGTTGGGCCAACGTTGGCCACCAACGTTGGCCCAACCAAAATGATGAGCTTGGCCAACGTTGGCCCAACGATGGGCCAACGTCTGTGTGTTATCTGGGTAAGCACACAATTAATATATAGCATTTATGCATAAATTGCCCAGGCCGAACGGCTTCCCGTTCTCGTTATACATTATTTTAATCTACCACATTCACTCATTCATTCACGGAAAGAGGAAAGAAATAAAGCTTGAGCAGTTATCAAAACAACCATGGAAACCGAGAGAAACGATAGTGGTAATAATTCTACGTCATATAGACTTAATGCACATGCATGCAACACAGATATCGCAAATCTTCCAAATTCTACGTAACTTTCAGAGCGATTTGTGCATGGAAGATGGAGTCACGGAGCGCAAAGTTTGAGACAGCCTTGATTGGGTGATATTTTCTTTTGAGATAGATCGGGCCAATAGTTTTATTTGTCGTGCAATTAATAAATATGAAATAACTTGCTGGGTAATTATGTAATAACTTATCATATTCGATTTTTTATGCGGAAATGCACAGACCGGTAGAGTCATATATAAATTGTAGCCACCGCAAGTACGCGGTTTATGCGCAACTGCACAGACCGGAAGCCCATATAAATGTATCTACCGCAAGTTCTCTTTTCGGAGACGGTGAAGCAAATTGCGCAATTATACTTGAAAACGTGTGCTTCGGATGCAGGCATATTGTAGTCTTTTACAAACCGAAAGCGTATTTGTGCTTATTACAGAAAATTCGTAGTTTCGGTCGTGTCGTTATAGAGTATCCGCACATATAGTGCGAAATGATGCAAAAAAGCGGGAAATTGTAGCAAAGAACATAGCATCCATACGATTTCTCAAAATAATATGTCAGGGCGATTTGCCACAGTATAAACCAACCTAATAAAGTGCCATTTGATAGAATTGTAAATTATTTGTTTAATGATTCTTCTCTGTCACTCATAATAATCAGATCGTGATTAGCCCTTTGTCTCATGATCACAAGTTAATGATTACAATCATCTCGTCATTATGTGCAGGGGTTAAGGCGTATACTGTCTCAATGCTGTCCGAACATAAGCTAGGCATATACTTGTCACACTGTTGAGGTTTCCGACTCATCAGTTTTGAAAAAAGTCGTGTCGGCAGTCACTCATCTGCCACAAGTCAGTTTTGATTCCAGGCTATATATAAACCGTGACGGCCGTGTTTAATCATATCGCAATCATTTTGCAATGCAGAAAAGTCAACCAATTGTCCAGAACAAAATTCCTGACATGGAGAACCACGCCAAATTGTATGCTGGTCTTGAAAAAGCAGAATCATCCTTTCAGAGAGCCTGTGAGCAGATCGTCTTTCTCAACAAACGGCTAGAAGAGTTACAGCAGCGTTACGACAAGGCAAATAGAGAGGGCCGTAAATCATTCCGTTACAACCTCCGCCTACAAATAGCAGCTGGGGAAAGGCCTCCGAAATGCCGTTCTATGAATACCTGCAACAAAGCTGACCTGGTGACAAGTCTTCGGTGTACGCTGTATGGACCAGAAGCTGTGGATGACATGCTTGAGGAGATGGAAATGGACGAGGAAAATGTCTGATCATTGAAATCTTATGATTTTGAAAGAAGACAAAAGGCTCTTTTCAGAGCCACTCACTTTCTCCCGAAAGAGGACTTCAAACTAAGCACACAATTAATAGATAGCATTTATACATAAATTGCCCATGCCAAACGGCTTCCCGTTCTCGTTATACATTATTTTAATCTACCACACTCACTCACTCATTCACGGAAAGAGGGAAGAAATAAAGCTTGAGCAGTTATCAAAACAACCATGGAAACCGAGAGAACCGATAGTGGTAATAATTCTACGTCATATAGACTTAATGCACATGCATGCAAGACAGATATCGCAAATCTTTCAAATTCTACGTAACTTCCAGAGCGATTTGTGTATGGAAGATGGAGTCACGGAGCGCAAAGTTTGAGACAGTCTTGATTGGGTGATATTTTCTTTTGAGATAGATCGGGCCAATAGTTTTATTTGTCGTGCATTTAATAAATATGAAATAAATTGCTGGGTAATTATGTAATAACTTATCATATTCGATTTTTTATGCGGAACTGCACAGACTGGTAGAGTCATATATAAATTGTAGCCACCGCAAGTTCGCGGTTTATGCGCAACTGCACAGACCGGAAGCCCATATAAATGTATCTACCGCAATTTCTCTTT
>JAVTVY010028923.1:0-12696 GCA_036873755.1 Hanleya hanleyi | reverse complement strand
CTTTTTAGCATCAAGAAAACAAACAAAAATTGGGCTTCCCTGTGTGGTGTAAAATTCAATAACCTGCTTGAACACATACAATGCTAGATCGGTGGAGTGACCTTTACGAAAACCAAACTGATTATCACATATGTGTACAGTATCACATCTGTTCAACAGAACCGACTCGAGAACCTTCGATATGATTGTAGCAAGTGCTATTGGTCGATAGTTATCCTTGCTGGAGAGGTTACCTGCCTTACTTTTAACTAGAGGTACAAGGACAACAGTTGTAAGTGCCTGAGGAACATGACCATGTGTAAGCATGGCATTTATCAGCAGACTAAGGAGCTCTGACACCTGGTTATCTGCATACTTAAGATGCTCTGCAGATAGCTTGTCAGCTCCTCCAGATTTTTCACATTTCATATTTTTAATAATAGACATTATTTCACTTGAGCTCACATGCATATTATCATCAACAACAACAGGCTTAGACAGTATATCCAATACAGAACTACGATATTGACAATTAGTTACAGAATTAAGGAGTGACGAAAAATGCTCCTTCCACATGACCGCGACATCCGTAGGCCCAGATGCACCCTCTACAGACGTGGCAAGAGGAGAGCGCTTAGACGTTTCTTTATTTACAGCCTGCCAAAAGGAGTCATAATCATTGTTGGCAAGCTTAGTTGCCAGCCTCTCTGCTCTTATCTGCGATTCATTCCTTTTACAAGTACGCAAGGCATATTTGAACTGTGCTCTGGATTTTCTCATCATATCACTCACTGGTCCCTGTTTTGGTTTACCATTAATACACCATATAGTATGTGCATCTTTAGACACATCATAGAGATCTTGGACATGTTCAGTCCAACCAGGCACAACATAATCGTGACATCCACAATAAGCCAAGCCGGCCTAGTTTCCTTTTTGCTATATCATTTAGAAGTTTTTTTTAGCACGGAATAGTAAATTTACGATCCTGTGCATTATAATAACTGATTTATGCCTAAAAAAAATGCCAGATAAAAGCAGAAATGTATAAATATTATTGTAAGATCCACAGATAGTTGTAATTTCGTGTATAAAGCATGTAATTAGTGTATTTAAACCAGCCTGCCACAGCCCGACACGGCCTGCCACAGGCTTGAAACAGGCCTGACATCAGGACGACCCAGTTTGACCCCAGATTCGCTTGTACATATGGCTCAAATCTATATGACTTGATAGATTCTCATCTCCTTTAGTTTCATGATCGCTTACTGCCTCTACATTCTATTCATTTGCCAGACCTGTATAATCTCCAGCGTCACAGTCTTCAACGTGGTTAACGCTGAAATCGGAATCTGTGTCAGAGAGCTTGTACCGCTGTCTGTGTTATCCGCCATGTTTGACTCTGGCCGCTTCACTGTGTGACGTCACAGAGTAATCGTCGGGCGGATTTACTGGGGGTAAAAATCAGGCACTTTGGAGCCGTATTTCAGGATATTGCATCATCGCTAAAAATTTGAAAATAATTCTAAAAAATAAAGCAGGCCACAGGGAAGTGCTTTTTATTGGTTTTAGCCTTTCAAAAATTGCGATAACATTCCCCTTTAACCATGAAAATTAAAATACATGTACTAATACCGCTCAACCGTATACCGCACGAGGTCAAGCTATCACCTGCCACTAGACTGGAACACGGTATAAGCAACGTATATTAATACAATGTTTGCCAATCGCAAAGGCTAAAAATTGATAGATTAAAACTTGACATAGAACAATTAATCCCAAACATTCCCTCCCCTCAAACAAAATAGAACGTTATCCTTTACTGTCCATACGACAACAAAAGGAAAATAACGACAAGCAAGAATTCCAATGAAATTGAACTCGGCAGAACTACGCGGTCATCTTCACGCCGTGCAGTGCCAAGTAGAATTTTGCGAGTGATCTTGCGGACTGCATCAAGGCCAGACAGGTAGACACCGGAACATCAAGGCCAGACAGGTAGACACCGGAACTACATGTAGGTGCGTCAGTATCAGACAGGCAGAGATACGCAATGCAGGGGCTGTACAAGTCTCGAAACAAAGGATAATAGTTTGACGAGAACAACAATTAATGCGTCGAAACGCGAGGCTTCCAATAATCCAAGGCCTGGGCCTGGAATATTACATAAAACATCGACCACAAACCTGACTGCCGGCCACAAATGCGCTGGCTGAAATGTACGAATCTGTTCATTTCGTCAACTGCATAGAAACAGAAAATACAAAAACAAAACGAACAAAACAATTTAACGGGTGTTGTTTTTGTGCAAGCAGATGCCGAATAGATGCATTCTATTTCCGCTGAAGGACAAAGCGAAGTTATGTGACATAAGCTCACGTCAAAACCATACGATTTCCTGCATTCTGAGATGCACGATAAATCCTCAGAACAATTGATCATGCTGAAAACGATCAAACCGATTGACATTATTAATCAAAGTGAGAATTTGAAGCTCACTATGTTTACAACCAAGAAATTCAAACGTAAACAATAACTTCTGCGATTCCTCCAGAAATAAAAATACCGAATCAAAAAGGTTTACATTCCTCGTCTTTGTTAAAAAAAGCTATATATAGTTCCTATTTTTAATAGAGCTATGGTGGAAAGCGATCACCAGCAATTGACACGCGTGTTTTACAGGGCCAAGCGATCATCCATTTGCGTACACTTCGCCATCCATAAGATGGCTTGCGAATCGTGTGTCTCCATTATCGCGGAGCGATATCCGGTGTTTTACCGGCTTCTATTCGGCCTTCATCCGGCGGAGAACAGACCCGAGAAATCTGACAAATTACAGGTTTTCATACCACTACTGAAACAGATATTGCCTGGGCTTACAAAATATATAGGTATGTATAACTTTCGTATCATCCAAGAGGTGTGGTGGATCTTAAATTTTGAACAAGTAGTTCATCACATGACTCGAAAATGGCGAGTTACGTTGGGGTTACGTCGGTAGACTTTAGCTGATTGGCTGACGAAGTCACGTGGTATTGATTTATGGAAATTCCCTCCTGCAGTTGCCGAAAGTAGGCTGAACATGGATACAGACGATCCCAGGGTCAGTCTTACCGCGTATAGATGACCGAGATGGTTACAGGTTGGCGATCATCGACTCTGCAATATCAATTTGGTGCAGCTCTACATGTAGGATAAACAATAAAAACAAATTGCTTGCGAGTAAAACCAATTAATAAATAGAAATCAGTCAACAGAATTAAGAAACGAATTATTTACATCCGGCACGATCCAGGGATATGTATTCCAGCTTTGTCAGCATAACATTAGGCTTACTCTGCACTACATTTCCAAATATAGAAAAGGAGATTTTGACCTGTGGGGCCAAAAGTCAGACCGCCCGAGGGGTCGCAGGGAATACACAGGAAATACACAGGTGTAAATACGCCGAAAAGTAGTGCATAAAACTACCTAAATTTTGAACTGGAATGCTGCCATTCCAACTTGCAACACCATTCTGCGTCGCCAAAAATGTAAAAGACTATGACTACCAATAGCATAATTTTAAATCCATGCATTTTTACCTGCGGCACGCAGGTCTACGGGAGGCTCGCGTTGTTGTTCTTGTTGTTCTTGTTCTTGTGACTTTTTGAAATGCGCATGCGCTAAGAGAGTGTGATCTCTGCCACACTTTTCTTTTCAACCTCCGATCTCACATGACAATACTGTCTTCAAGCGCGTTTGAAATTCATTTGCAACTATATTCGGTGGAATGAATTATTGCTTCGTTGATTTCCGTTCAGACTTCAATTCTCTTACGTCAGTCGCTTTAAAGCTGTCGGTCGTCACATCAGTCACTGTCTTCAGATATTACCATTTTCATTGAACAGTATGCAGATGTATACACAATTTAAGATCCTTGGATTTCTTATATACCAAAGAAGATGAGCCGCAACCTTGTCGGTGGTTCAGCTAATTTGCATACAGTCCCAGGCGACTGTCTTAGAAAGTAGAAAAATAAGTTCACTACTTCTAGTAATCATTTTATCTACCCAATCTAGATAAAACACAAATTGGCGAAGAAGGATAACAAGTAACGCATTATCATTATGATTAACATTGAATAATACTTGGTATCAAATTATAGATCATGCATCATAAAAACAAACGCAACAATTACGTTTCAGAAGTAAGCGGAACAACTCAGCAACTTTCACCGAATAAAGATGTTTAACTTTACCCCCAAGCAATTCGCATATATGGAAATATGTTTTGAAAGGAAGAATAACTTAACCCTCTGTGGGAATCGAAACAATGACCCTCCAATCCCTGGACTTGCACTTAATGTCTTAGCTATACCGACTCATTGATAATACTCAAAACTGACTTTATGCGCAAACGGTTTTATAATACATAAATGACTATGTACTATTTAATGAGTCCGACAACCCTATGCGCGAACAGTACATCATAGTTATATTGTGTACTTTCGGTTACAAGCATGAAATTTGGCACATAGCTATTTCGAATGATCCTCTTTCGGAACCAGTCCCTCTATCCTCATTCTCGCAAGCCAGGGCCTTGCTTCGCTGGTATTGATGTTCTCGTCCTCTTCCGCACTCATAATCCCTTTAGAATTGCATTAATCACTTCCGTAAAATCAATACTTATGTGTATCAGCAGACAACGGGCAGAAACATGTTGCATTTGACATCATTCTCTCAAGTCAGAGCCCATTTCTGCTAGAACTTACTGGTTCTACACTTCACAATTTACGTTACTTTGTCAATCAGTTTTACGAATGAAATTACGTCATATATTAGCAGATACTGACCATAAAAGCGATCTATTTGACCTCGTTGTCAATGTCTTAGCTATACCGACTCATTGATAATACTCAAAACTGACTTTATGCGCAAACGGTTTTATAATACATAAATGACTATGTAGTACTTAATGAGTCCGACAACCCTATCCGCGAACAGTACATCATAGTTATATTGTGTACTTTCGGTTACAAGCATGAAATTTGGCACATAGCTATTTCGAATGATCCTCTTTCGGAACACAGTCCCTCTATCCTCATTCTCGCAAGCCAGGGCCTTGCTTCGCTGGTATTGATGTTCTCGTCCTCTTCCGCACCCATAATCCCTTTAGAATTGCATTAATCACTTCCGTAAAATCAATACTTATGTGTATCAGCAGACAACGGGCAGAAACATGTTGCATTTGACATCATTCTCTCAAGTCAGAGCCCATTTCTGCTAGAACTTACTGGTTCTACACTTCACAATTTACGTTACTTTGTCAATCAGTTTTACGAATGAAATTACGTCATATATTAGCAGATACTGACCATAAAAGCGATCTATTTGATCTCGTTGTCAAAAGCTAGGACCTTGATTTCCTTGAGAGTTTTTTAAATTTATTTTGATACCTTTCATATTGACTTGGAAGTCATTTTCGCGAATGCAATAATTTGATGTACCAAAAGATAATAACGAGAATTCGACATGATTCTCTTATACACACAGATCTTGTTTAGTGAACTAACCCTGAAATTTCGCACTTAAATCACCTCCCGAATGACTTAATGACAAACATATTCGCGAATTGATTATAGGGCGATATCCATAGATACTGACAAGAAATGTTTCTTATTTGCAGAATTTGACTTAAAAAAAAAAATTAATAAAATTATCAACCTTCGAAAAGGCTTGACCAAACATGTCGGATGAGGTGATATCTCCTAAGGATGAAATAGGTAATCATTTGTATAGAAGGAGCAAACCATGTATTGATATTGGCTTGCTGCATGGAAAAGAGTGTCAAGGTACCGTATTTAGTTTGCAGATGATAACGCACATAAATGCAGAAACTTAATTTATTATTCTAATCGAATATCAAGACTGTCACAGGCCTCAATTTGAATCGTGAAAAATGTCATTATGCCTCTTGAACAGTTCGATAAAGCCTTCAACCCCATTCCATAGTTTCACAGATCAAAGTGATAGACCTGATAATAAATTCATTGAAAATTAACTTTGACGGAAATATAAATTTTCCATTTTGCTCGGCAAAGTAAGCGAGAAGGGAGACTGAAGAGCGTAGATGTTCGCGCTATGACTAAATCCTTGAAATTTGTTTGGATTTCCAAATATTTGAAAGCCTTTTTGATTTGCAAAAATCAACGGCTGAACGGAATGTTTTGAAACTTGGAATTCACGATACTTGTACCAAGACATTGCCAAAGCGATTATTGTGACTTCGTCTGTCAATTCAGTATAGACGGCACGGACCAGTCAACATCGTCGGATTTTGAACGAGAAAAGCGAATATATATATATTGTGTCAAATATATTAGTCAATTCCTGCAATTGTGGGTTAGAAGTTGAAAATTACTTCCCTTGGCATGAAAACACTTGCAGATGGCGCTTTTTTCTACAATTACCACTACCTCCGCTGATATGTCTTTCACTGTATTATTGCCACTGCCGCAGGTTTTGACTACAATGTAGTCATTTCTCACTTGTTTTTCCAGTTAGAGCAGCCCACTTTTTTAAAATACAAAAAATGCGCTACAACCAAACAAAACATTGCATACCATAGAAATAGCCCATCCTCCCTATGGGAATCATGCGCTACCTCTCCCGTAGGGGAATTACAAAATATTACACTCCCATCCCTCAAAACTTCTGAGACAGGATCAAATTATTACCCTGCTAGTAGTAGGGTCTACTGATTTCAAGTCATATTTTCCAGGGAGGTAACTCTTGGTTCCCCTTTTTTCCAGGTTAAAGTATAGGGGACGCCACATCGCCTTTCACCTCTGTGGCGTCTGTGGCGCCAGGTGGCGCCACCAGCTCAAGGTCACGTGGAGGTCAAAAGTAGTTCCGGCAACCTTTAACCTTTGTATTCCTCCGCGATCTGGTGGTGATGCCGTCACTTCCGCGGTATGGGGGGAGGGGTGGTCAATTTTTTTTTGTGGGTGTTACTATGGGTTGTGGGGTCTCGTTTTTCTCGTCTCGCCGAGAAAAACACAATGGGAGGAGCATCCGACTGGACTAATAGATCGTCCGTTTTCAATATTCTGCGCATGCGCAATCTGGTGGAACTGACGTCATTCTGCGCATGCGTAGTAGAGAAAGTGTATGGAAATAGACATTTTGGCGCCGACATGGGTCACTATGGGTCCGATGGAGTCGTATGAGGTCTTATTTTGAAGCTCTTGTGAAGCAGCATCCGACTGGACTCAGGGTTCGTCCGTGTTCAAGAGTCTGCGCATGCGCAGTCTGGTCGTAGTATAGAAAGCAGGCATGTTGGGGGATGCGTGGGGGTGTGTTTTAACCCACCACTAGGGGTCCATGGTTGTAGTTGGGTGGTGTGGGTTCTGCGCACAAACGTTACTTCGGGGTTTCACTAAAACTACCTTCGAACACAGAAGAGTTCCAATGTTCCCCTTAGACGTAGAGTCCGGATGTTCAACATCCGGGTTTTCCCCGGCCCGCCCCGCCCCGCTATTATTAGCTTGAGTGTGAGTTTATTTCTCCGGGAAGTCTTTAGAATTGCTCTCGTTCGACGACACGTAGAGTGTTTATTGATCTTTCCCTAGTCTGATGGCCGGGCAAAGATCAAGCCTGAAGTTTCTCAATCATCTGCTTGGGACAGCATAAGACTGTTCCATCGGGCGGTCTTCTTGTACTTCGTAAGTTACTTTCGTCCGAGTATGATTACCGGTTACAGCCTTGTAAGAAGAACGACAGACTGCTCCTTAGCATTGTTCCTTGCCGTTTTTCTCCTCGACAGCTTCGTCCAAACATTTTTTGGTCTACAGCATTTGTTTGATCTTAATTTTTATTCTGGATGATAATTTCATCTATTCCATTTGAGGACTTATGTGTAGTTTAGACCTCTAATTGGGGGGCGAGTCTAGATTGAACATTGTTCTTGTTTGGTCAATTCAAATTGTGAAATTTAATGACCTTAGTTTATCTACCGGCGAGAGACATCAAAATGTAATTGCTCTCTTCGGGGAATTTCAAATTTTATTGCAGATCTTCCTAGTTTACGCTGGAAGTTTCTTTGTGTTGATGTCGGGGATGTTACTACCAGGTGGAGTTACGCCCACGATTAACGCTAGGAACAATGAATGTGTTCATCTCCACCGGCGAGAGACATCAAAATGTAATTGCTCTCTTCGGGGAATTTTAAATTTTATTGAAGATATTCCTAGTTTACGTTGGAAGTTTCTTTGTGTTGATGTCGGGGATGTTACTACCAGGCGGAGTTACGCCACGATTAACGCTAGGAACAATGAATGTGTTCATCTCCTCTGCGTTTCAAATCTCATTACAGTTTCGCGTACTACGGCTGTTTCGTTCGGACTCCACTGTGACTTTTCGAGTTTCGGGTTTACAGTTTTCGGATTCAACTTCAGTTGTTTTTCCTTCTACGTCGTTCTTGTTCGCCATAACGTCGTTTCCTGTTCACCTCAACGTCGTTTCTCGTACATTTATAAGGTTGTACCCTGCTCCATTGTGAGCGTATATGTACAATAAATTGAACTGATTTGAAAGAAATTGGAAAAATCACTACGCCGTTTCTCACGCAACGCCTTTCTCGTTTCGCTTTACGTCGTTCTGTTACACCTCAACGACGTTCCATTACGCCTTCACGTTCTCATACACCTGTACGTCGTTCTCGTACATCTGTTCGACGTTCCCGTACACCATAACGCCGTTCACCACGTCGTTCTTTTATACCTCCTTATCAGGGTCGTCAAGTTCGACAGTCCCGGTCTCCATTTCTAGATCTTTCTCTTGATTGTCATAGAGGCTTCGACGTTTGTTCGCCTGCACGTCTCTCGACTTTGGTGTTTTTCGTCTTTTAGTCGGTATACCTTTTTTGACAATTCGGTGGTGCGTCTTCATTATCGCTTGGTTGACCTCCATCGTTTTGCGAGATGCATATCTTCTTATATCCATTCATCCTCGTCTTCGGCGTTTCCTACGATTCACCATCGACGGTCGTCGGTTTGAGTGGCAAGTCCTCCCGTTCGGAGTCAACATCGCCCCTTGTATCACTTCTCTAGTCTTGGCGTTTTTCTCCATCTCGGGGCTTTCACATCGAGGTTTACTTAGGTTCGTCGTTACTTTGGGGGCAGTTTTTCGACTCTCTCCATCAAGTGCTTCGTCCCCGTATAGACCGTTGGACCAGTTTTTAGACGTTGGCATTATTGTTGTTTGTCATCAACTCATACGGCTATTCATTTCTACGCAGGACCTTACTCATTACGGTCGTCTCCTAGTTCGGTCACTGCCATCTGTCTTATTTACAGACGTCATCCCTCAATCCATTAGTGCTGGTATTGACGTCTCTACATCCACATCTGATTTGGTGGCAGTCCCGCCACATCGTCATGCGGGGTGTTCCTTTCCGTTTTCCATCTCCGGATCACCATCTCTACACCGATGCTTCCGAGACCCGTTGGGGAGGCCATCTGGACGGACGGGAGGTGTCCGGCAGATAGTCTAGGTTGGATGCCAGACTTCACATCAACCTTCTGGAAATGAAGGCAGTCATCCTATATGTTCAGCATTGGAGTTGGCGTCTCGTGAATTCGTCCATTCTCATCGCTACGGACAACTCTACTGTCAGTGCTCACATCAACAAGATGGGTACCATCCGATCTTTGTCAATGTTTCGTCTGGTGTGGGATCTTTATGACTGGGCTCTCATTCATTCTCTGTCATCTCAATGCTAGCCATGTTCCGGGTCGGCTCTTTGTTTTGCGGACCATCTTTCTCGCCCCGACACCGTGCTTCAGATCGAATGGCCTTCTTCCGGAGGTCTTCCGCCAGATCTGCAGCATCTGGGAGACCAGCCTTGATTGACTTGTTCGCGACGAGGAACTATGCACAGTTCGCCCTCTTCGTCAGTCCGATTCCGTACCCTCAAGTTTTCGCATCGACGCCCTTTCAATCAACTGGAACTACTTCCTGGCTTATGCCTACCTACCCATGGCCTGTTTCAGGAAGTTATTCTTTAGATTACTCAGCACGACTGCGTCATTCTGCTCGTGTTTCCGTGGTGGCCTCGTCGTCAGTGGTTTCCGGTACTGATTCCATTTCTCACTGCTCCGCCACGTCGTTTTCCAGTTTGGCCCAGCCTGTTGCGTCAACCTCACGGGATAATACATCACAACCCGCGGTGGCTCAACTCACACGTCTGCAGACTATCCAGAGTGCACTTACAGTCCAAGGATTTTCAGCAGAAGTTGCACAGACGATGGTTTCAGCCAATCGATCTTGTTTCAGCCAATCGATCTTCCACATCGCAGCTCTATCAATCGAAATGGGCCTATATCGCCTCCTGGTGTCGAGAACGTGATTCCGATCCCGACTCTGCCTCTCTTTCCTTAGTAGCTGACTTCCTCCTTCACCTACATCGTGATAAGAAGTTTCAAATCAGCGCCATTGAGGGGTACCGGTCTGCTTTGGCTAGGGTTTTACGTCTTTCAACCGGCATCGACATTAGTCTGAATGACAATATCTCTGCTCTCCTACCTGCTTTCGCCTTACAGTCTCGCCGTACTCGCCAGCTGTTACCGTAGTGGGATTTTGATGTGGTTCTTAGTGCCCTGCTTCGTCCGCCCTTCGAACCTTTACAGTCCGCCTCTATTAAGCTGTTTCCCTCAAGACTGCTTTTCCTGGCGGCTTTCGCTTTGGCGTCTAGAGTTTCCGAGTTTCACGCTCTGGTAAGGTCGTCTTGACCTGGACGGCAAATTGGTCTCACATTTCCTTTCGTCCCGTCCCTGAGTTCATCGCTAAGAATGAGGCTGTGCGTCAAGGTCCTTGTGCTCAACGTTTGTACTCCAACCCTGCTTTATCAGACTTTGTTCGTGACCTTGAGGACGACATCCTGTTATGCCCTGTACGAGCCATACGTCACTATCTCACTCGTACCGACTCTGGTCGGGGTTCTCGGCGTCTGTTATTCCTGTCTCTTCAGCCAACTGCAGTGCGTGACATTACCAAGAATACTATTGCTTCTTGGTTGAAGAAGATCATTAAGTGAACATATCAACTTGCCATTGACGCTTCCCCACTTCTGACCTCTGCTTCTTTCCATGGAATTCGTGCCATCGCTACATCATGGCCTTTTTGGAAGAACCTATCCCTTCGTGACATTGTCCAGTCTTGTGCATGAAGTGCCAATTCAACCGTTTTTCTATCTGAGAGTTATGTCAGTACAATCAGATAGAGTGACCACGCTTGGGCCGCTGGTGGCTGCCCAGCACGTGGTCCAGTAACTCCCAAAAAGAGAGGGGGGGGGGGGGATCTTCGTTCAGCGCAGCAAATCAGTCAATCAGCCAGCTTGCTGCATCATCACATCTAATCAGCCATTTCATATGTCCACCATATTACATGATCACCTCAATAGGTCAGTCAGTCAGCCAACTTACAAGACCCGTCTCATCGGTGAGTATGGTTTAGGCAGGGTTGTTACTGGTTTTACTCTATTTACACCCACTGCGTCTCTACGACCTGGGTTTTTCCTTCTATTGAGTATTGTGTACCACATTTACAATCAAGTTTTTGATTTTAATCCACGAGTACCCTCAGCGTCTTCGACCCGGGTTCTCTTTGGGTGAGGTTTAGTGTGCTGTAAACCTATACAGTCAACCAACTTACGGCATCATCACAGCTAATCACATGTCCTCCTTATTACATGATCACCTCAACAGGTCAGCCTGTTGCCAACTCACAAGACATCTTTCAAGACCTGACACAAGGGTGAGTATTGGTTTTTAGGTATACTTTGTGTCAGTTTCAAGTTCAAAGTACAGAGAGTTTGGTGCATGAGGGCAATTATGACCAACTTACTAGATCATCTCAAGAGAGGCAGCTGCTGTCAACTCACAAGTCATCTTACAAGAACTGACACATTCGTGAGTATTACTTTCAGATTTACCACTGTCAGCAACAGGGACTAAAGTACAGAGAGTTGACGTAAGACGGTTTGTGGACTAAAGAGTGGTATAAGATGGGCACCTTGTATGCAATGTTGGCGGGACAAACATGACCACTTCTCGTCATAGACTGATTACCACTCGAATACTCACAGCGCCACCGGCCCGAGTTCCTTCGTTGGGGGTAAAATTGTGCACCACATCCACGATCACGGCTACATGGATGAGTACATTCAACTATCTATTATAATTACTCCATGACTACCCACAGCGTCACCGACCAGGGTCCCTCTTGTCGAGTACTAGTGTGCCATGTCCGTGATCATCTCAGCGGTTACTCAGCCTGCTGTTGGAACTACAACAAGGCCGATGTGCCCACCTCCATATGTTGGTAGTGAGGCATAGCAAAAGCAGGTGTAGATTTGGGTCACAAATATTAAACATTTATAAACAATGTTAGTATTTGTAACCAAATCAAACCTGCTTTTGCTTGGATTACCCTCCCATCCTGCCCCTCACTCCACGGCCTTGCACACCACACGTCTCGGGCTATAAGAGTGAGAAAGAGGGAGATTATGGATTGGGCAGAGCTTAAATAACCTAGCTGGGCTGAGAGAGCTCCCTAAGGGGAGACAACTTTTCGTTTTTAACTATTTGTAGGATCTTCCTAAAGGGAGATAAGGCATAGCAAAAGCAGGTTTGATTTGGTTACAAATACTAACATTGTTTATAAATGTTTAATATTT
>JAVTVY010028922.1:0-119480 GCA_036873755.1 Hanleya hanleyi | reverse complement strand
CTGGCAAGTTGTGCAAGTGAACATCTTGGTGGTTGATAGAGTGCCTGATGAAATGGCAAGGCCGCTTCCCTTTTATAGCACGCTAGCTGGTAATCTATTTTTAGCACACTCTACCCCAAGTCGAGGATCGAGACTGAATCGCTTCTGATTGGACGAGAGCTCTGTGACGGATTTTAAATACTCGCTTCTGTTTTGGTGTACGTCGCTAAAGGTGACCGGAACTGACCTTTGACCCGGCGCGCGCAGTGTAAAGGTTTCCACATTTGCATATGACCTTTGACCCCGGCGCGCAAAGGTTTCCACCGCACCGCGGTGGAAACCTTTACACCGCGCGCGCCAGGGTCAAAGGTCATATGCAAATGTGGAAACCTTTACACTGCGCGCGCCGGGGTCAAAGGTCAGTTCCGGTCACCTTTAGCGACGTACACCAAACAGAAGCGAGTATTTAAAATCCGTCACAGAGCTCTCGTCCAATCAGAAGCGATTCAGTCTCGATCCTCGACTTGGGGTAGAGTGTGCTAAAAATAGATTACCAGCTAGCGTGCTATAAAAGGGAAGCGGCCTGGCTGTTTCATCAGACACTCTGTCAACCACCAAGATGTTCACTTGCACAACTTGCCAGAAGCAGTTTACTCGCCCAGAAGATTTGCGACGCCACGATTCCTCCATCCACAACGGTACACTATATACTTGTATAACCTGCGCACAGTCATTTAATCGGGAGGATCATTTACTGTGACACGAACGCTCACTCCACGAGGGCGCGAAGGAACAATGTAATGAATGTGGTCAACTCTTCAAACGACCCAGTCAGTTAAGACGGCATCAGCGGTTGATTCATGGTCCGTCTCTACGGTTTGGGCGACAACTTCCTACTGAAGAGGAGCTGCGGAAGGTGAGACCCAGTGAAGATAAGCCCGGGGACACGAACGCCACTGGTGATGCGATCACGGAGAGCCCGCCTATACCCACAGTTCAGAAGAGCCTAGATATCCAGCCAGTCCCTAGCATTGCTGTTGCCAGTCATACGCCGGACGACATCGGACATTTTCTGGAAGATGCAGTGGATATTCCCAGCGATCTGTTACAGGACGCCCATCCAGTGAATGACATCGATCGGCGCCAATGGCCCATGATACGGCACATTTTCCACCGTGATCGCCCCATTCCAGATATCTACAATTTCCCACTGACCGACCGCACCCGTCTACGCAGCTACGTGGAAGCTATCTTCAAAGATCAAACTAAGGCCTTCAAATTGAATGTCGCTTTCGGGTACATCTTACGTCACAAAAAGACGGACCAGTTACGGTATTATTATGCCAGTAATAACAGCCATGTGTTTGACCAACCGCTCACCATCATTAACCGGGGGTCACTAGAGACGATGCTGGAGATACTGGACACCGTGGATCCCTTGGAATGGGCCCAACAACAACGCCCCAACATCAAGTGGACAGTGGAGAGTGTGACCAATGTTACGTTTTTCGTTACCAAGCTGACCGACCACTCCCATCGGCTGAATGCGTCACTCATGCACTGATGAATACCATAACATGCCGTACATACTCTATATGTCTACATGTTGCTCGTTGACGGTACGGAGGTGATCGAAGAGACACGGATGTTACCGAAGATGTCACGGCTCGGCCCTCGACTTGGGGATAGTTGAACTGAGTGTGCTAAAAATAGATCACCAGCTAGCGTGCTATAAAAGGGAAGCGGCCTGGACGTTTCATCAGACGCTCTGTCAACCACCAAGATGTTCACTTGCACAACTTGCCAGAACCTGTTTACTCGTCTAGATAATTTACGACGCCACGAGGCCTCCACCCACAACGATGCTCGGTATACTTGTACAACCTGCGCACGGTCATTCAATCGGGAGGATCATTTACTGTGCCACGAACGCTCATTCCACGAGGGCGCGACGGAACAATGTAACGGTTGTGGTCAACTTTTCAAACGACGCAGTCAGTTGCTGCGACACCAACGGTTGATTCATGCCCCGGTACCATGGCATGTGCGACAACTTCCTACTGAAGAGGAGCCGCGGAAGGTCAGACCTAGTGAAGATGAGCCCGGGGAGACGAATGCCACTGGTGATGCGATGAAGGAGAGCCCGTCTATACCCACAGTTCAGAAGAGCCTGGATATCCAGCCGGACCCCACCCTTACGGTTTCGAGTCATACGCCTGACAACATCGAACATTTTCTGGACGAGCCCATAAATGTTCCTAGCGATCTCTTACAGGGCGCCCATCCAGTGAGTGACATCTATCGGCGCCATTGGTCCATGATACGGCACTGTTTTCACCGTCATCGCCCTATTCAAGATATCTACAATTTCCGACTGACCGACCTCGCCCGTCTACGTAGCTACGTAGAAGCCATCTTCAAAGATCAAACTACGGCCTTCAAATTGAATCTGGCGTTTGGTTATGTGCTGCAGCATAAAGGGACAGTCCAAGTCCGATACTTTTACCCGAGCAGTAACATCCAGGTATTTGACCAACCGTTTACCATCATTAACCGAGTGTCGCTAGAGACGATGCTGGAGAAACTGAATACCGTGGATCCCTTGGAATGGGCCCAACAACAACGCCCCAACACCAAGTGGACAGTGGACAGTGTGACCAATGTTACGTTCTTCGTGACCAAGCTGACCGACCAACCCATCGGGTGAATGTATTCACCCAGGCACTGATAGATACTCAGAATGCACAAGCAACTATCTGAGGATATGTTGCCTCAACGGTATCCTGGGCTGCCTGATGATGATTAGAATAAACGGTTCAAAGCGAACATGGCCGAAGATGGAACTTTCTGAAATGAAGACTTCTGATTGGACAAGAATACATCTAACGGACAGGAACGAATATGACAGATGCAAATGGTGGCCTCTGATTGGACAAGTCTTCTTGAATTGTAACACCAAGTGGATAGTGGAGATAATGACCCATGTTGCGTTCTTCGTGGTTAAACTGACCACCACCTCCATCGGATGAAAGTATTCACCCATGCACTGATAGATACTCAGAATGCGCAAACAACTATCTGAGGATATGTTGCCTCAACGGTATCCTGGCCTGCCCGACGAGGATTAGAATAAACGGTTCAGATGGCACTTTCTGAAATGGAGACTTCTGATTGGACAAGAATACATCTAACGGACAGGAACGAATATGAAACATGCAAATGGTGGCCTCTGATTGGATAAGAATCTTCTTGAATTGTAAATATACCCAACGCGGCTCCCCCCAGCGTGGGTATGATGCAACATTGGGGAAAATAAACTATATGAAAAAAACTTCTTGTTGTTGTTGTTCTCTCATGTGTCATCCTTGTTGTTGTTGCTGTTGCTGTTCTCTCTCTGGTCTATATCATGGCGTTATGTTAGAGTGTTAAGGTGTAACGACGGGCGTTGACGGGCATCACCGCATTTCGAAGAATTAGTGACAATTCCATGGAATATCAGAGCTTCTGAGCTATTTCATCAGGGTGTTGAAGCATTAAGAATGGTGTTGGTGGGTGTTGCTACAAGATGACACCTCACACGGTCCATTTGGACCGCGGATGGTCCATCTCTACACCAAATAACATCCTTCACTGCTAAAAAAAGGCCCACTTTCGCTACAACTTGTACTAATGACGTCACCAATGACGTCACAGATGCTATAAATATCCCTGAAATCAGGGTCTATACTCCGAGAGCTACAACATGATACCCCACACGACGCATTCGCAACGCGGATGGTCCATCTCTACACCAAATACCTTCCTGCACTGCCCCAAAAGGCTCACTTTCGCTAATACTCCTACTGATGACGTCATCGATGACGTCACCGATGACATCACAGATGACGCGAACATCCCTCAAATCGGAATGTACACCCCGAGAACTACAAGATGACACCTTCCAGGACGCATTCGAACCGTGAATAGCCCATCTCGACCCCAAATACCTTCATGTACCGCCCGAAAATGTCCACTTTCGCTACTACTCGTACCGATGACGTCACCGATGACGTCACAGATGACGCGAACATTCCTCAAATCGGAATGTACACCACGAGAACTACAAGATGACACCTTCCAGGACGCATTCGAACCGTGAATAGCCCATCTCGACCTCAAATACCTTCATGTACTGCCCGAAAATGTCCACTTTCGCTACTACTCGTACCGATGACGTCACCGATGACGTCACAGATGACGCGAACATCCCTCAAATCGGAATGTACACCCCGAGAACTACAAGATGACACCTTCCAGGACGCATTCGAACCGTGAATATCCCATCTCGACCCCAAATACCTTCATGTACTGCCCGAAAATGTCCACTTTCGCTACTACTCGTACCGATGACGTCACCGATGACGTCACAGATGACGCGAACATCCTCAAATCGGAATGTACACCCCGAGAACTACAAGATGACACCTTCCAGGACGCATTCGAACCGTGAATAGCCCATCTCGATCCCAAATACCTTCATGTACTGTCCGAAAATGTCCACTTTCGCTACTACTCGTACCGATGACGTCACCGATGACGTCACAGATGACGCGAACATCCCTCCAATCGGAATGTACACCCCGAGAACTACAAGATGACACCTTCCAGGACGCATTCGAACCGTGAATAGCCCATCTCGATCCCAAATACCTTCATGTACTGCCTGAAAATGGCCACTTTACTTACTACAACCAACTGCGCCTGCGCAGATTGACGCGACTTGCATTCAAAAACACGCCATTCTGACTCTACCCCACACAAGCTTCACTTTGACACCCTCCACGACCCATTCGGACCCATAGCGGTCCATCTCTACCCCAAACACGTTCATGTACTGCCCCAAAATGGCCACTTTACTTAATACAACCAACTGCGCATGCGCAGATTGACGCGACTTGCATTCAAAACACACCATTCTGACTCTACCCCACACAAGCTTCACTTTGACACCTCACACGACCCATTCGAACCGTGATTAGCCCATCTCTAACCCAAACACACCCCTACATAGCACCAAAAATGCCTGTTTTCTATACTACGGCCAGACTGCGCATGCGCAGACTATTGAACACGGACGAACCATTAGCCCAGTCGGATGCTGCTGCACGAGAGCTTCAAAATAAGACCTCACTCGATCCCATTGGACCACCAGGGACTCACCTAGACTCCAACATGTCCACCCCGTATGGCCCTATACACCCATAGCCATGCAGTATAGGCCTATGGGCCTACCCAGGCCTTGGTGACTTTTTTCAAAAATTTCACCGATTCGCTCCGCAACACTTCCTACCGTGTTCTAAATGACGAGACGAGTAAAACGAGACCCCACAACCCTACCACAAATGTATAGAAGTACGTTTCCCAGGGGGATAAACATTGAACCTATACCCCAGTATGGGACTATATGGGGCTCGGTGACTTTTTTCAAAAATTTCACCGATTCGCACGGCGACACTTCCTATCATGTTCTAAATGACGAGACGAGTAAAACGAGACCCCACAACCCTACCGCAAATGTATACAAGTACGTTTCCCAGGGGGACAAACATTGATCCTATACCCTCAGTATGGGACTATATGAGGCTATATCGTACTTTTTCAAAAATTTCACCGATTCGCACGGGGACACTTCCTATCATGTTCTAAATGACGAGACGAGTAAAACGAGACCTCACAACCCTACCGCAAATGTATAGAAGTACGTTTCCCAGGATGGTCCTATACCTCCCATACCCCATATAGGCATTTTCCCGTAATTTAGGATAAAGTCCGTATTCCGTATTTTTTCAGGAAAATTTTTACATACACCCACCCTGGAACTAGGGGAAGATAACTCTATTGATAGACAAGCCCCGTTAAGCCCGTCGACCTATATACCCCTCATACCCCATATAGGCATTTTCCCAGGTTTTTCGATAAAGTCCGTTTTCCGTTTTTTTTTTTTTTTTTCAGGAAAAACTTTACATGCACCCACCCCATTACCTGAATGCCTCTTCACCTAGGCTTCACTTTGATACCTCACTCGACCCCATTGGACCATTAGTAGCTCCCCTAGCTCCAACACGGCTATTTGCATACCCTTGGGCCGCCGCGCATGCGCAGAATGCCGCTATTTCAACCCCACACCCAGTCCATTAGATGCCCCTTCATGAATGCTTCACATTGATACCTCACTCGACCCCATCGGTCCACTAGGGGCTCCCCTAGCTCCAAAAAGGCTATTTTCATACCCTTCGGCCACCGCGCATGCGCAGAAGGCCGATATGTCAACCCCACACCCAGTCCATTAGATGCCCCTTCAACTCACCTTCACTTTGATACCTCACTCGACCCCATTGGACCATTAGGGGCTCCCCTAGCTCCAAAACGTCTATTTCCATACCCTTGGGTCACCGCGCATGCGCAGAATGCCGATATTTCAACCCCACGCCCAGTCCATCAGATGCCCCTTCACGAATGCTTCACTTTGATACCTCATACGACTCCATTGGCCCATTAGGGACTCCCCTAGCTCCAAAACCGCTATTTCCATACCCTTGGGCCACCGCGCATGCGCAGAATGCCGATATTTCAACCCCACACCCAGCCCATCAGATGCCCCTTCACGAATGCTTCACATCGATACCTCACTCGACCCCATTGGTCCATTAGGGGCTTCCCTAACTCCAAAACGTCTATTTCCATACCCTTGGGCCTCCGCGCATGCGCAAAATGACGATAGTTCAACCCCGCGCCCAGCCTATCAGATGCCCCTTCACATATGCTTCACTTTGATACCTCACTCGACCCCATCGGTCCACTAGGGGCTCCCCTAGCTCCAAAAAGGCTATTTTCATACCCTTCGGCCGCCGCGCATGCGCAGAAGGCCGATATGTCAACCCCACACCCCGTCCATTAGATGCCCCTTCACCTAAGCTTCAATTTGATACCTCACTCGACCCCATCGGCCCACTAGCGGCCCCTACAGATTGCCGAACACTTCCACGAAAATCCACGGGTTTGGGACTACTTTCGGTCCGCGGAGGCAGACCGCATCACCACCAGACCGCATCACCGCGGAGAAATACATGCCCCCAAGGTGACGCCCCATTCACCCAAACCGGAAGTGACGTCATACCTGCGCACAACACTCCTGCGCACACCCTCCCAATACCGCCCCAATACCGCCCCAAAACCTCCCCATTTTTTTTTCTGCGCATGCGCAGTGACGCGCTAGCCTTCCGTTTTACTCACTGTATACTACTGTCGATTCGTGAAAGAGAATCGTCGATTGTATCTCAATCACGCTTTTATTGTGACTGTTCATATGAACATCATGAGGACCTCATCGTATATGATTTCATACAGCCCCTAGTCCCGGGTTAAGTGGAATTAGACACAAGTTACGAAACGTAACGTCATAGATCTTGCACGCTACGCTCGAATTTTGGTACCTATATTTGTCACACATTTATTGATTTGCTTATTACTACAACTAGGGAGATCGCGTGCCCTTTCTATACTACTCATCGCGCACTACTCATCGCGCATGCGCAGTCGACCCATTCTACAGTAGGGTGCAAGCCTGGCCCATGGAATCTCAGGTAGTGAAAACCCCAGGTCTCTCGACCCACCCTATCCCGCGCCACACATATTCGATCCGCGTGCCCTGTTTATACTACTCATCGCGCACTACTCATCGCGCATGCGCAGTCGATCCATTCTACTGTAGGGTGCAAGCCTGGCCCATGGAATCTCAGGTAGTGAAAACCCCAGGTCCCTCGACCCACCCTATCCCGCGCCACACCTATTCGACCCGCCTGCCCTTTCTATACTACTCATCGCGCATGCGCACTCGATCCATTATACTGTAGGGTGCAAGCCTGACCCATGGAATCTGAGGTAGTGAAAACCCCAGGTCTCTCGCCCCACCCTATCCCGCGCCACACCTATCCGACCCGCTGTGCAGTGAGTAAAGCGAAGTAGGAGGAGGAGGAGGAGGAGGAGGAGTAGGACACGCCACGGATTATACTAGGTAGATGTAGAAACGTTAGATGGAATATGTTAATACTAACTTTGTATATACGGAATACGTATCTGGCAGAGATTGATTGAACTCGAGTGTCAAATATATACCAGTGTCAAGGCCTATAATCAGTACTCTGCCGTCGTCTACGACAAATTTCCGCGTCGTCTACGACAAATTTCCGCGTCATCTACGACAAATTTCCGCGTCCATGCACTTTACCGCAATCCAAGCAGCCATGAAATTAGGATATATAGAAACACAGGCTAGTTTCCTGCAAGAGAGAAGCGGTCAACAGTTTCCAGTGACATGATGACCGGCTTGACATGATGAATATATAACACCGCGTTTCAGCGTGAATGGAAAGTCTTGAATTTATTGACTTGACCAATGAAATTGCGATGTAAATACATTAAAAACAACGCCTCTCTTCTCAACAGTGACTTTTATTGAAACTTTTTATATAAATTAGCACTGTTATACATAGCAGAAAATTGAAACAAAAACCGATGATCACCATATCAGCTGATTCTGTGCTTGCCCATCAACACGGGATACCATTGTTTTGACTAACACCTAAAGTATAGGGAAACGCAGAAAATAACTATAAAATTGGATTTTTAGATAAAACCGAACACAGATTTTTAGTCAAACTAAATGACACATAAATCATCTTGATTCTTCTAAAGACAAATAAAAAATGAGGATGGCCGACTTTCTATACATTCCTATGCTATTTGTATTAAAATGAGGAGGTTTCCGTTGTCAGAACCTGTGTCTCAGGTAAATATTAAGCTTACCATGGATGTCAGATAACAGTTCAGCAAAGGGTGTAGTTGATGACGGAGATGTTTCTGTTAGCTATAGAAGTGCAGTGATTGACGAATACAAATAATGTTAAAAACAATGTTGCCAAACGGGAATAACCGGAAGGGAAAAATCATTTGCCACAACGCCATTTGCCTCTTGCAGGAATCAATCAGTTTGAGGAAAAGAAGAAGTGGGTTATATTGAATTACATCCTAAATCTTGCAAATGAACATTATAAAAAAACCCAGTTTGAATACCTGTAACAAAGTCTCATCCAAAAAAACGAACGGAAAATGCAAGTAAAGAGACACACTGATTGAATACCCCCAAGGAATCTGTTCAAATGTTCTATTTTTAAGTTGCGACGAGTGAACGGTGAATAATTTCTTGAAGCTTTCATAACCTGATTTAATTTTATCTCTGCTCAAGTAGGAACATTATTACAGATGAACAGATGGCTCTTCGCACCAAAACACAATTTCTCCAGAGAAATATATATGGAAATGTCAACCCGGCATATTGAATATCATAGAAATATTGCTGTCGATTGGAACATGAAATATGTTAACTATATTTCCAGTGTGCTTTGAGACAGATCTGTCATCTCAATATAGACATATGAACCTCATTGTGAAAATTTTCCGGGGTCACCTGTCAGTATTAACAATAACAACGAGCTGCAGATCTTTGAAATATATGACATATGCTATTTCACGGAACTACATGTGTGCATATTGCCTATCTGTCTGTAAAGGACGGATAACAATCATAGCAAATGAAACTTGATCCTATTTCGTCTATCAAATTTCAAACGGTTTCCTCATATTGAGGAAATACGTTTTAAGTTCACTTTACCTGCTAAACTCGTGCGGTCACAAGAAGGTGAAACTACGTAAACATGTACATGTATACACTTCGTGGAAACGTTGATCAATCGATATGGGTAAACATTACGTATTTGCCGCATACACTCTTTCAGACTGTGACTATACATTCTGGATAACAATATGTTATACATGTAGTTGTTCGACTTGAATCCTAATCGAACGTTGTACTATGTTGTCGATATCTACAAACATGTCCGCGGGGAATCATATCATCTCAAACTATAATTTGTCAAGCTGTTTTGATAAATACAACCACCAATATGAAATTTGGTAGCACTTCGTGAAAGACATTCGAAATGGAAGATACACCATTATCACTAGCACGTAGCCACCTTGTATTTGGACTTTTATCGATATATATCAGGTCGGCGGTCACCACCGTTGAACAACATTTGGCAGCGACAGTATTAAATGATATATATTCTTACACGTTATATGCCAGCAATGTTAATGTACAAACTGACAATCCTGACAATCCTAAACGAAACAGTGATAGTAATGTTCGTGATAGAACAAATCAGCGATGCCAATCTAATCAGGATAGGGCGATCCCGCTCTCTAAAATGGAGGTGAAAAATGTTTTGCTCAATAACTTTTGATTCCTCCTTAACCAATGCTTCAAAACTTCAGGCGCATTAGTTTACCTATTGTTCGATGTCCTAAAATTAATTTGCCATTTGAAGAACCTGTCAATGTTGTTTAAACAGTGAGACACATGTTTGGCCTATTATTATGCAAATTAGAAGATGACAATTTATTGTTTTACTACCATTTGATGCAGATATAAATTTCTGTGTGCGCCTCGAGAGGATTTTGCTGAATTCGTTATGTGAACTGATTTATTGAGCAAAAACGACCTTTTTTACCTCCATGTTAGAGAGGGGGAGTGCCCTAACCTGCTGATGGTAATGGTAAACAGACCTGTATTCACATGTACATCCATCCAATCTTGTATTTGTAATTTCCATTAATTTTGAATGAGGCTCCAACTATCCGCGCCCGTAATTTCGGAAAACTTGATCGTATATCAATATTAGAAACAATAACAAAAGAGACTGACGATCACCAGCGAAACACCTTAGAACACTCGGCCATCGAGGACCCTCAGATATATGTGTGATTTACATACGATTCAAAAGTGGTGATAAAAGATGGCAATGACTATTAATGGTCAACTGAAAATCTTTATGGCAAAAGAAATATGTACAAAAGCCTTGAATGCCAGACGTCATTCGTCTCCCTTTAGTCGAGTTTTGTTGCCCACTTTTTTTTTATTATTATTATTTTTTAATTGAATTTTTCACTAGGGAAGAAGCACTTGTGTCACGAATGTGAGCTCACACATCAGTGACACGAGTCACAACTTTGCCTGTGAACTGTTTTCTTTGTGACACGCCAATCCAAATTGAGCAACTGATGTCTCTATTAGTAGGCAACTTACCTGTAACATTGGTATTTGCATCTTATCCACATCAGTCTGTCACGGATATAGAAGCGTCACATCAGAAAGTCATGAGCCAGCCGTCGTTCGTAATACCGTCGTCCATGGAGAAGTTCTTCCAGTCTCTAATCGAAAGTATCTTATTCACTCGACAATATTTAGACCAAATCCAGCTTTTAAAAGAAATATATGTATTAACCTAACCTAGTTCCTAGAGAAGTGGTTAACAGAAAATGATGTCGGAAGGGATTGGAATATATTTGATGTTGGAATTGTTCAGACGACTAAATCTCGATGAATAATGCGACAGGTGTCCCATAATATCTGTCCACGTTTGTATTCACAAACTCTTGTCCGTACATGGCTCCGCCCTAGAGCGTCCGGGCAAGCAGTTTTTATTCTAGATTGGAAGCGACCGGCGACAGTGGAAATAACTTTTCCATGTCGGTTTTGGCTGTTAAGAATTTAAACTTACCCGAAGAGATATCCGTAGTTCAATTGTGTTGACTTGCCATTTATTATCAGAATTGACAAAACTTCAGCAGCAATTCGTTCTGAGAAAAAAAAAACGTAAAAAAAAACAAAACAGAATGAGATCTGACATATGTCCAATCTAACGCATATGTCATATTGCTCTCATTCAGATTTCGCAATGAAGATTTGAAAAGTTCTATGTTTTATACGTTTCATAATAACATTTGCACTTTAGCATGACAAAAACTACATGTATTGATTTTTCACAGGAAATTACTTTCTCGGAGTCTGTTTTTGCGTTAGGCACCTCACCTATACAAGAAGCCATTCACATGCGGTGTGATATCATAACAGCTCTGGGATTGCGCCGGTCTTACTACTCCAGTTTCATCTCACCCCCACTTCCCACTATTCCACTCATCTCCGACCCCCACTACTCCAGTTTTATCTCCGAACTCCACTACTCCATTTTCATCTTTCCATCTCTACTCTACTCATCTCCGCCTCCACTACGTCAGTCTCATCTCCGCTCCCAACTACCCCAGTTTCATCTCCGCTCCCACTACTCCAGTCTTGCCTCCGCCCCCTCCCCCCACACTCTCCATCCCATTTCCACCCTACTACTCCAGTCTTATCTCCGCCCTAATACACCAGTCTTATCTCCCCTCCCCCCCCACACACACAACTGCTACCGTCTCATCTCCACCCTATCTACACCAGTCTTATCTCCCCTCCCCCCCACCACACACACAACTGCTACCGTCTCATCTCCACCCTGTCTACACCAGTCTTATCTCCCCTCCCTCCCCCACCACACACACGACTGCTACCGTCCCATCTCCACCCTATCTACACCAGTCTTATCTCCCCTTCCCCCCACCACACAAACAACTGCTACCGTCTCATCTCCACCCTATCTACACCAGTCTTATCTCCTCTCCCCCCCCCCACCACACACACAACTGCTACCGTCTCATCTCCACCCTATCTACACCAGTCTTATCTCCCCTCCGCCCCCACCACACACACAACTGCTACCGTCTCATCTCCACCCTATCTACACCAGTCTTATCTCCCTCCCCACCACACACACAACTGCTACCGTCTCATCTCCACCCTATCTACACCAGTCTTATCTCCCCCCCCCCCACCACACACACAACTGCTACCGTCTCATCTCCACCCTACTACTCCAGTCCCATCTTCCCACTCGCCCACTACTCCAGTCTCATCTCCACCCACCCCCTCCACTACTCCAGTCTCATCTCCATCCACCCCCTCCACTTCTCCAGTCTCATCTCCACCCACTCCCTCCACTACTCCAGTCTCATCTCTACCCACCCCCTCCACTACTTCAGTCTCATCTCCACCCACCCGTCCACTACTCCAATCTCATCTCCACCCACCCCCTCCACTACTCCAGTCCCATCTTCTCACTCGCCCACTACTCCAGTCTCATGTCCACCCACCCCCTCCACTACTCCAGTCTCATCTCCACCCACCCCCTCCACTACTCCAGTCTCATCCTCCCTCTCCCCCACTAATTCAGTCTCATCTCATCTTTATGGGTGAAACAAGAGTGATTTTTCATAAAATTAATCTGAAGTATTCAGAAAAAAATCATATGCGGGAACCTTCATTTGCTCGATTTCACAAAAAACGACATCGCATTAAATCATTCTATCAACAGAAGAACATCAACTGCTGGCATTTTCAATGAAATACACTTTCAACTGTGTAATGTCTTCAACGTGTGTTCATAAGTACGTCTTGAACAGCTCTAAACTTGACTTGTGAGCTGTAACGCATATAAAAATGACATTTACGAAACTATTTATTTCAATAATGATTATTCCGGGGTTCAGTGCCACGACTTTGTTGAAACTTTTCGGCCATATTAAATAGGTCCATTTTATTGCCACCATTATGAAATATCGGATGTTGTGATCTCATACGAAACGACTGGCGAACTACTTATGAAAGTTGGCTAATCTCGATCAATATTTACTTCTTTTTACAAAAAATGGATTCAATTGAGGCAAAAATCGCGACGACAACAGAACCGGAAGTGAATCAGTTCTGGCATCACCAATTGCTTTTTGCAGTTTTCAAGAGATCACCAATATGCAGTCACTATTGGCATTGCAGCCAGGTGATACTGCCATCTTGGCTAATTTGTGGTTATTATAAACGGTAGAAAAAGGCAGAGTTATGTTCCCTTGTTGGTGGACGGGTCTTGTCGTGGTCTGCAGCATGAAAAAAACAACTTATAACTGTACCAACAATTGCACGATTTGCCAAAAACAAATCGTTTTGATGAAAATAATGATGATTATTTGACGACATAAACACCATTCTGGCGTGTTTGCATCATTGAAAACTGTCCACGCTCTGTTCTCAAGGAGGTACGTAAATCTTCTTCATTAAAATTTGGATTTTGGTAATAACAGTCACGTGCCAAAGAGAATGGATACAAAGGTTGGACGGGAGAGGATTTGCTGTGATTTTGCCTCATCACCCTTAAAAGGTGACGACCTAAATTTACAACCATTAGTAGTAGTATAAGTGGATTACAGCGCGCATTTTGCCGGGATCGATAACTCTGTTTGCACTTTTTTTGATTTTTGACAAATTTCGGGTTATCTCCCTTGATTCGAACATTTGCGTGTTTTCACAGAATAAATAAATAAATAAATAAATAAATAAATTAATTAATTAATTTTAATTAATTTTAATTAATCAATAAATAAATCAGTGACCTTTGTACATGTCTAGACTTGTTGGTGTGTGTGTTGATGCGGCTGATATGGTCAAAATGGCGGCGTGTGTGTACAAAATGGCGGCCTGTGTGTACAAAATGGCGGCCTGTGTGGTCAAAATGGCGGTGTGTCAGTGGGTGCAAGTGTGTGTACAACATGGCGGCGTTTGTGTACAAAATGGCGGCCTGTGTGGTCAAAATGGCGGCCTGTGTGTACAAAATGGCGGTCTGTGTGGTCAAAATGGCGGCGAGTGTGGTCAAAATGGCGGCGTGTGTGGTCAAAATGGCGGCAGGTGTGGTCAAAATGGCGGCGGGTGTGGTCAAAATGGCGGCGGGTGTGGTCAAAATGGCGGCGTGTGTGGTCAAAATGGCGGCGGGTGTGGTCAAAATGGCGGCATGTGTGGTCAAAATGGCGGACTGTAGAAAAACGTATAAAAGAAGGCGATTTTTAGCGGTGGGGTGTATTCATTGCACTACTTGCCTGACTGACCTGACCTGACCAGCCTGCCTGCCTGCCTGCCTGCCTGCCTGCCTGCCTGCCTGCTTGCCTCACCTCTAGCCTGCCTGCCCTGCCCGCCTGCCTCACCTCTAGGCTGCCTGCCTGCCTCACCTCTAGCCAGCCTGCTTGCCTGCTTGTATGAGCTGTGGAGAACCTTTTACTTTTTTTCATTTTACCAGTGCAAATTCACCAGACTATTACACCGTAGCAGTTACTCACCAGCCATGCAGTCAGCCGACCTAGTTACGCTTCAAAAGTACCGTGTTCGCCTCATTGATGAAATGCAGCATGTGGCCGAATTATGTGATCTGCTTATGGAGGAAAACATACTCCTGAAACACGGTCGCGAAGATATCATGGCTGAGAAAACCACTTCAGGACAAAACAGAGCCCTCATCGGTGGTCTACTGCGCCGTGGCCCATATGCATTTCTAGCCTTCGTGGAGGCGCTGAAGAAGACGGGAAATGAAGAACTAGCAGAGCTACTTCAAGCCCACGTTCTACAAGATGATGATGATATCTTAGCCACGCACACCACCCCAGAGCGTACACCTGCCAAACGCGGTGCACGATCCAAACGGCCCCGACTAACACCTTTAGAAATACCTGAGCCAGTGCTTCAGCCAGTGCCCCAGCAAGTGCCTGAGCCCGTGAAAGAAGAAGAGGTGCAACTTCCTATGTCTGTGCAGGACATCAATAACATTATCCAGCAGGCCTACCAGGCAGCCCACACGAACATTTGGGAGCTCTCAGCCTATTTAACTGTGAGTGTCAAAGACGAAGAAGTGCATTTTAACGCACCGGCCTTTAACGACAGACCAGCTAGGCATATCGCCTTAACGTACGACACCTGGCTAAAACTACAGACCCTTGATTACGCCATCGATGCGGTCATTCGCGACCAGGGGAGTGACGAAGCGAAATTTTATGTGGGTGACGACATCTTTGTCAGCTGTGCCTATTTCAACGACCAGCTCCTGGTGCATATCCGCAAATGGAAAATGAGGTTAGATACGCAAGAGCGTGTTCCTTGTCCTCAGGGTGGCGGAAGTTGCAGAGTCTCACAGCTACAATTCATGAAGCCCTGTCTGACCAGGTGACTCAGTATATTTGTAAGAAGTACATCGACACATTCCTGGATCATGTCAGACCTCGCATTCGACACTTGCGTATCGAAGCATGTGCAGGCTGTGGGAACAACAGTCCGATAAACATGCATACGTGTGTGGAGAATAGTGTACCCTCATACGCGCTGATCACTGAGGCACTACAGGGCGTGACCGAGGAGCAAATTGCCCTGGCATTGGAAGCTGCCTGCGCTCCCAGAATTCCACGTGAACAGATTGCTACCTACATCTACGTGCACCAGGGGCGGAAAGACGATGATGAGTTCAAACAAGTCTTGTTGCATAACTATTGAACAAGTCTGGTGTTGAAAACATTTACCGTATTCCTACACGTTCATTGAAGCGGCTTGATAGCGTATAATTGTATTAAAAATTCAATACTCAGAGTTTTTACTGTTAATTGTATTAAAATTCAATACTCAGAGTTGAAGACGTTCATTCTATTGTCTTGTTGTATAAATATTGAACATTTTCAAGTCTTATTGCATTGGAACATTCAGACATTATCATCTGCCCGTCTTGCTCAAGCTGAAAATACGGCTTCTCTCCTGACGTATTCCTACACTATGTTCATTTTATGTTCATTCTATGTGCATTGAAGCGCCTTCATAGCGTATAATTGTATTAAAAATTCAATACCCAGAGTCTGGTGAACACGTTCATTCTATTTGTGTTAATAAAAATAGTAGAAAATTCAAAAAATGGCTGTTAGTGTTCATTCTTTTGCAAAAGATAATTGTATTAAAAAATTCAACATTAACTCCACACCTTATGTGAGAGGACGAGTTGTATGGGAGGGAGGGTGGGTTAATTTCGATTAAATTTGCTCTCTCCGAAACGAGGGTGGTTGAGGCCACACGGTTGCCGGAAAAGGAAGATTGACCCGTAAACCTCAAGGTCAAAGCCTATGCCAGCATTGTCACTGACGGTCAAAGGCAGGTCACCCAATTATAAAGTCACACTAATGGGGGGATAACTCTCCCCCAACACCTGGTCAATATGAAATAATGTGGCTTTTATCTTTTATAGATAAATTTTATTATTTACATGAATTGCCTACGGATAACTAACATTCTATAAAAAACATGACCCAAAGCAGAATTAAATTTGGAAGAAATAGGCCGCAGCTAAACTTTATTTGTATAATACACCGAAATCGGACCGGATCCCTGCGGGAGCAACATCAACTGACAGCCACTATGATGTAGGCAGGTATACAATCTGGCCTGTCTGTCAGATGTTGCTGTTAATTTCGAATTTACCTGTACATAACATGTACCCACCACACATAACAGTGTGAACCACAGTATTAAAAAAATTCAACATTAAGAGTCTATTGTGGTGAAGACCTTAGGGTTTTTTTTGTTTTTTTTTTCATAGGGGTGATGGGAGCTGGTGTTTTTTTTTTTGTGCTTTGAGTTTAGAAGTTCTCTTTCGAAAACATGGGTTGGCCCTAAAAAGAGCCTTTGGAAAAGTGTTACGACACTTGTTTTAGGAGCGGTAGATTCTCTTTACACACGGGACACTTGATCTTTAAATGCTGTTCGTCCGTTTCAGCGCAGTGGCACGTGTCCCCTATACATGTTAGCGTCACCCAGCATTCTTCACATAGGCATAAATGCCCGCACGGAAATAGGGCGTACAGGCTTTCGTCGTCTGTACACACGCTACAGTTTGATTTACTGTTTTCCTTATGTAGGTCTTGTTGTAGTTTAAACTTCACAGCGTCCATTTGACCCATGTCTTCCCTCATTTCATTAATCTGTTCGTTTTGGTGGGTCACCTGTTGGTTTAGGCGGTTCACCTGTTCGTTCAGGCGGGTTACCTCGGCCCAAGAGCATGTTGGTGGTGGTGTTGTTGTTGTTCTTGTTGTTGTTTCGGTAGCCGGCGTTGTTATAATTGGTGTTTGGGTAGCCGTTGTATTTGCTGGAGGTCTGTTACTGTTTAACCACTCTAGGTCGGGGAGTTCATCATCAGTTACAGCCTCATCTTCTTCTTCCATTGCCACCCTCCTTATCTCCTCGTCTTGTTCTGGGTGGTGTACACAGTCAGTCTGTGTTTTTCTTTCCGGAGGCTCTCCAGAGCATCCTCGCGAGCCAGTGTATCAACCGAACTGTTAGGATCGATACACTGGCTTGGTTAGTTGCCCATACTAGTTCTGGATATAAATAGGTCAAGGGGTTCCCCCTAAATCAAACCAATCAATGAACGTGCTAAACCAGCTGATTATGCCAATCCACTGTGAGGTATGAAATGTGACTGGTTTGGATTTTATCATGGGCCGAACTGCTTTGATGTACATGTAGGGATGAAACACATCCTAATTCAAAGCAAAACAGCAGGCTTGGGTTGCTGACACGCTAATTCAAAACAAGCATCGGGGATGAGATGTACGAGATTGTATAACAGAAGTATTGACTCAAGAACTTATTCGAATCACCAAAAATGTCCCGGTAAACCATCTGCGAGGATTTGGGATTTGCTTGGGCTTGTGAAGATGAAGATGCGCACAAACAAACCAAGGAAAAACAATTAATATAAACATACATGTACAGAGATGGCAATATATACATGTACATCATGTTTAAAACAAATTGCATGATGCTCTGGGTTACAAACATAACAACCGAATTCAGGAAAAAATGCATTTCTCATTGTTCTTTTTCAATGTGACATTAGCTCAACCCCGGAACAAGAGCCCAAGGGGCTTCAATATACGCCCGTATATCTGAAATTACATTGGTCCAAATTTCAAGGTTGTTTAATAGCCTTGATTCCAATTGGTGGCTAGCAATCCAGAGAAAGGTCTACAATTTTGTGTTTCTGAGAATGTGATATATGATAAACTAAAATGGGCTCAACTCTTGGTAACTAGTTGACCTTGAAACAAGAGCCGAGAGCAGACACATATCCCACACTGAAATCGACAAGTCAAACACAAGAAAATAGTAGTTTTCCTGCAAATGGATTTCTTTCAGGCGAGAGAATTTTTCACGAAGGAAGAAGAAAGTGATGAAGTAAAACTTTGTTCTTGATTTAATAAAAAGGACCCCTCCCCCGTTAAATTAGTAGATGTATGGTTTTTATTTCACAACAGTTTAACTAAATGTAGCTTTTTCAAACATGGGAGAAAACTCCAGGACAAATGCCATACACATGTAGAGGGGAGAAATCTGAATATTCCAAACTAACATAGGCATATGAAAATGTAACTTTTAATGATTTCTTGATTTTGGGGTCACATTGACCTTGACCTACTGACACAAAAAAGAGTAATTTTTAAAGATTGCTTGATTCTGTGGTCACAGTGACCTTGGCTATTGACATTGACCTAAATTTGGGTAAAACCGTCTACCCATAAATTCTCAATGGACACAAAAAATCATGATTTTTCACAATTTCACAATTTTGGGGTCACAGTGACCTTGACCTAGATTGTGTGGACTTGTGAACAATGTCGAACTATAACTGTTGATACACCAGTTAAAAAAACTGTAAAAGTCAGGATGGCCGAGTGGTCTAAGGCGCCGGTATTAAGTGCTGGTCGGCGAAGAGCTGGCGTAGGTTCGAATCCTATTCCTGACAGAACTTTTTTGGACCTTAACCCTACTATTCTATTTGTACCCTGTATTCTATTTGTACATATTCTACCTTATTGTTGACTTAAATAAAAAAAGTCAAAACCCTCATTTTTTGTGTTTTTTCATCAATTTTATTGAACATCAATGAACGTCAGAACAACAACGTCAGAACAATAACGTGATAAAAAAAACAAGTGGCCTGCGCGCAGTGCATTTAAGTTAACCAGAGAAATGGAGCATGCACATTAAAACGAGAGGCCGTCCAGTCATAGACGAGGACATCACGGTCTTCGGCTTGACAATAATCATCAAACATGTGTACGATGCTTGTGTGTATATATCGATTCTTGCCCCTTCGTGAAAGTCCGTGATGACTCGTGAGTAAAAACCCCTGGTCCGTAGCCGTACACGTTATAGGTGCGCACCTCTCTCTATCCGTACCCGTAACCGTTCTAGTTTTTATTCCACCCGCCCCCTTGTCCGTGATGACTCGTGAGTAAAAAAACCCTAGTCCGTAGCCGTACACGTTATAGGGGTTTTTTTTCGCACCTCTCTCTATCCGTACCCGTAACCGTTATAGTTTTTTATTCCACCCGCCCCCTTGTCCGTGATGATTCGAGCTGTAATGTTATACCTAAATATTATTACAGGTATATTTCGCAACATAAATTTGCAAAACTACTAAATTTCGATCATACACATAATAGACAACTTATTAATTTAGCGAAATACATTACTGAAGCTGGAGCATTTAAAGATTAATTAAATCATAGTTGTTTGCTTTTTATATATATATTATTTTTTTGGTATAAATTACGATGTCTTTGATTCTCCTCACAAGTATTCCTTTTTAGATAAAATTATTAGGTGAATTATATTAAAACAGTTCAATTTCATGTATGAGTTCCCCAAGTTTCTCATTCAGAGAAAAAAGGTATCAAATATTTTATTTATTTAATTATATTTTGTAATGTTCCGTCCATTATTCTGATAGTGTACATGTAAACATTATTGTTTTATTCGCCTCCAAGCCATGTATCATGTATATATGTTATTGTTATCTCTATACTCTGTAAATGAGTAACGAGAATAAATTCAACTTCAACTTCAACTTATCTGCAATCATTTAACCTGGGAATTGGCCAGAGACGAATTTTCGTGCAAAATATGTGGATTGAGAGTTAACCCAGGAAGGGTGGTCGCACGTGGGCGTAGTCACCCATCAGCGATGTGTACATCACTCTCATGTTATTAATACACGCAATCATTTAACATGGAAATTTTCCACGAGACGAATTTCGTGCAAAATGACGGGATTCTGGCGTAACCCAGGAAGGATGGGAGCCCCACTATTGGCCAATGAGATGTCTATAAAAAGAGCCAATGAAATGGCTATAAAAAAAGCCAATCCGCTAGCCCTAAAAAGAACCAATGAAGCCAGTATCACCGAGGTTGAAACAGCCAATGAAAATGACCTGTATGTCAGTATAAAGCCAGCGGGAGCGTGGTGAGGGACATTCCAAAACCTTTCACAATACTGACAAGATGACCGATATGAACAACAACAACAACCAACAAGCTGCAGCACGCCAGGAGAGCGGGGAAATGGTTAATTTTAATCGTGTGGTAGCGAGGATGTCCACCACGACAGGCGCTGGAAAAATGGAGGCAGACCGCAGAGAGAAAGAGAAGCTGGTGAAAGAGGTGAAAGAATTTTGGCTACATGAAATACAAGGCTGGTGCCGCCATACGGATAATAATTTCAACCAACAAGTGACCAACATTCTACGGACCCTCATCATCCTTGCAAGAACGGTGACAGATGAAGAATGGCTGGTCCATCTGAAAGCGGCGATGGACGAGATGTACCCTCCCCCTCCACTACCAACACAAGAACAACAACAACAACAAGTGGAGGCGGCCTCTACCATTCCACCCGCCAACATACTAGACGATCTACCCATTCATGCTGACGACCCCAATGACCAACAACAACACCGGTACAAACTGAGGCCAGGCTATACCTATTTTTCCGTCAGCGACATGTAAGGAGTAGACAGGAAAACTCCCCCTGAAGAAAACAGGGTCAACAAATTGACTTCAACGGCCCTTTTCAGGGCCAACCAATTGTTGTCGAAAGAGAACTTCTAACTTGGCACACAAATACAAATCACAGGTCCTACATCATGTCCTCTTTATTCTATAGTATTACCAAACTGCAACACAAAAAAAAAACAATCCCTGCCCCATTAACGGCCCTTTTGAGGGCCAATCCCTTACTTCCAAACACACAGGGTTTTTTTTTTTCTCAGTGTTTTAGGGCTAACCCATGCAAAAATTTGGTGCAAAATGAGCGGAATGATTGCAGATAACATTACAGCCCGAATCATCACGGACAAGGGGGCGGGTGGAATAAAAACTATAACGGTTACGGGTACGGATAGAGAGAGGTGCGCACCTATAACGTGTACGGCTACGGACTAGGTTTTTTTTTACATTTTAACATGGCAAATTTAGACTAGGTGAATATTTGGTGTAAAATGAAAGGGGTTCTGTCGTGACCCAGAATGCATTGGGGTAATATTATAAAGATAGAAATGGACTTTAACGTGGAAATTGATGTGTTATTTATCTATTGTTACCTAGGTGTGTGTGCATGTGCAGGAGTTGGTGTTATTTTTTTATTTTGTGCTTTTGAGTTTACAAGTTTCCTCTTTCGGAAAGATGGGTTGGTCCTAAAAAGGACCTTTGGAAGATGTAAGCGATTACATCGTTGGGGACAGGTGGCATTGTCTTCTCACAGTACACACCGGGCATGTCAACGCTACGAGTTCACACACTAGGGGGCTGTAATCGTCCGGAAGCTCTGGTAATCGGGCATGTCGGTGTATACAGGCTATACACAAGGCTTGATGCCCACAGGGGAAAATGGCGTATTTGGCGAAGTGATTACAGCATTCCACGCAGCGTAAATAGGGTGCTGCTTGGCATTCTGTGTTGGGTGCCAGTCTTCTTTCTATTGCGGTAGCGTAGTGGATGACCTCTTCAATGTGTTCCTTTTGTTTTCCCCTTATGTTTCTGTCTCTTCTTTTGTATTTTCTTGACTTTTTCTTCACTTCTTCTTCTTCTCCTTCTTCTTCTTTCTGTTCTTCTTCTTCTTTTTCTTTTTCTTTTTCTTCTTCTTTAACTTGGAGGCTTTGTTGTTGTTTGTAGATATCTTCTAGCACTCGGTCCATTTCGTCAAATCGTTGGTATTCGAGTGCCGTAAGATCCGGTGTCACTCCTGGGGGGTCACTAAGATCCGGTGTCGCTCCTGGGGGGTCACTAAGATGCGGTGTCGCTCCTGGAGGGTCTTGATTATGGCCGCCCTGTGGTTGGTGTTCATCTTTAAATAAGTCTTGTATAATAGCATCCAGCCATGGGTCATCATGTACGATATCGATGTTCCCGAGCAGTTGTAGTTCATCATCATCATTTATCATGAAGTCTGGTAACAGGTTGTCAATATCCATGGTTTCACCTTCAGCCATGATGTAATTGTGAATGAATCAGTAAATACTGCGCGCTATTTATAGTGTAACGCGCGGACGTGAGCGTAATTTTTTAATTTTATATCACATCTTTGTGCTCACTTACGCTTGAGAAATATTTTTGTGTTTCTTTTCCAATTTTAAACCGGTGTGATTTTGCAATAAATGCGAGTGCACGTGTAAAATTTATTTCAAGTTGAACTGGGGCAACTGATCGTGTAGCATTTAAAAATTTAGAAGGGTAGCGGTAGACTAAGCCACTATTTTAATGATTTTATCGATTTTTAGACGCGTAACGTTATGGTTAGGGTAGTGTAGAAAACCCGGTACACTGGAAATAAATCGGTTTTCCTGGGTAAAAATACGTCAAGTATGTTCCTCACAGCCTTATAATGTCACGCTGAAAATTGTAGCTGGTTTATCGAAAGAAAACTAGAAATTTTATCGTATCACACCGGCTACGGTAACACAGCACTATACAGTGTGCAGGCAAAATGTGAGTACAGCTATGGGTGTCAAATGGGTGTGTTAGTGTAGCCCGTGTGATACGATAAAATTTCCTAGTTTTCTTTTCGATAAACATGCTGCAGTGAACTCACATTTATTGCAAAAAATGAGACCGGTTTATAGTTGGGAAAATAAGAAAACACAAAACATTTTTAGCAGGTACCAGGCCGCCATGTTGCACCCACTGACACGCCGCCATTTTGACCACACAGGCCGCCAT
Organism: Hanleya hanleyi; assembly: GCA_036873755.1. Classification (NCBI taxonomy): domain Eukaryota; kingdom Metazoa; phylum Mollusca; class Polyplacophora; order Lepidopleurida; family Hanleyidae; genus Hanleya; species Hanleya hanleyi. The sequence continues at coordinate 95,623 of JAVTVY010028922.1, read as the reverse complement.
TTTGTACACACACTTGCACCAACTGACACGCCGCCATTTTGTACACACAGGCCGCCATTTTGACCACACAGGCCGCCATTTTGACCACACAGGCCGCCTAGACTATAAATAACGCGTAGTATGTTGCCATTTACTCACAACTACAATCATGGGTACAAGACGAAGGCTATTCAACGATCCTAGAGAACACAGAGAGGTGATTACGAGTGAAGAACATAACGATGGAGTGACAATAATTACAAGCTTTGAGCAGGTTATTGCCGACGAAACGATGATACGGCGAAGTGAAGAACAACTCGAAGAGCTCAGGAGGGAGGCAATGGAAGAAGATGCGAGGTTGATGAGACGGCGAAGTCAAGAACAAGACGAGGAGATAAGGAGGGTGGCAATGGAAGAAGAAGATGAGGCTGTAACTGATGATGAACTCCCCGACCTAGAGTGGTTAAACAGTAACAGACCTCCAGCAAATACAACGGCTACCCAAACACCAATTATAACAACGCCGGCTACCGAAACAACAACAAGAACAACAACAACAACACCACCAACATGCTCTTGGGCCGAGGTAACCCGCCTGAACGAACAGGTGAACCGCCTAAACCAACAGGTGACCCACCAAAACGAACAGATTAATGAAATGAGGGAAGACATGGGTCAAATGGACGCTGTGAAGTTTAAACTACAACAAGACCTACATAAGGAAAACAGTAAATCAAACTGTAGCGTGTGTACAGACGACGAAAGCCTGTACGCCCTATTTCCGTGCGGGCATTTATGCCTATGTGAAGAATGCTGGGTGACGCTAACATGTATAGGGGACACGTGCCACTGCGCTGAAACGGACGAACAGCATTTAAAGATCAAGTGTCCCGTGTGTAGGAAGCAGGTGGCCGGGGTAAAGAGAATCTACCGCTCCTAAAACAAGTGTCGTAACACTTTTCCAAAGGCTCTTTTTAGGGCCAACCCATGTTTTCGAAAGAGAACTTCTAAACTCAAAGCACAAAAAAAAAAAAACACCAGCTCCCATCACCCCTATGAAAAAAACAAAAGACTCTTAATGTTGAATTTTTTTAATACTGTGGTTCACACTGTTATGTGTGGTGGGTACATGTTATGTACAGGTAAATTCGAAATTAACAGCAACATCTGACAGACAGGCCAGATTGTATACCTGCCTACATCATAGTGGCTGTCAGTTGATGTTGCTCCCGCAGGGATCCGGTCCGATTTCGGTGTATTATACAAATAAAGTTTAGCTGCGGCCTATTTCTTCCAAATTTAATTCTGCTTTGGGTCATGTTTTTTATAGAATGTTAGTTATCCGTAGGCAATTTATGTAAATAATAAGATTTATCTATAAAAGATAAAAGCCACATTATTTCATATTGACCAGGTGTTGGGGGAGAGTTATCCCCCCATTAGTGTGACTTTATAATTGGGTGACCTCCCTTTGACCGTCAGTGACAATGCTGGCATAGGCATTGACCTTGAGGTTTACGGGTCAATCTTCCTTTTCCGGCAACCGTGTGGCCTCAACCACCCTCGTTTCGGAGAGAGCAAATTTAATCGAAATTAACCCACCCTCCCTCCCATACAACTCGTCCTCTCACATAAGGTGTGGAGTTAATGTTGAATTTTTTTAATACAATTATCTTTTGCAAAAGAATGAACACTAACAGCCATTTTTTGAATTTTCTACTATTTTTATTAACACAAATAGAATGAACGTGTTCACCAGACTCTGGGTATTGAATTTTTAATACAATTATACGCTATGAAGGCGCTTCAATGCACATAGAATGAACATAAAATGAACATAGTGTAGGAATACGTCAGGAGAGAAGCCGTATTTTCAGCTTGAGCAAGACTGGCAGATGATAATGTCTGAATGTTCCAATGCAATAAGACTTGAAAATGTTCAATATTTATACAACAAGACAATAGAATGAACGTCTTCAACTCTGAGTATTGAATTTTAATACAATTAACAGTAAAACTCTGAGTATTGAATTTTAATACAATTATACGCTATCAAGCCGCTTCAATGAACGTGTAGGAATACGGTAAATGTTTTCAACACCAGACTTGTTCAATAGTTATGCAACAAGACTTGTTTGAACTCATCATCGTCTTTCCGCCCCTGGTGCACGTAGATGTAGGTAGCAATCTGTTCACGTGGAATTCTGGGAGCGCAGGCAGCTTCCAATGCCAGGGCAATTTGCTCCTCGGTTACGCCCTGTAGTGCCTCAGTGATCAGCGCGTATGAGGGTACACTATTCTCCACACACGTATGCATGTTTATCGGACTGTTGTTCCCACAGCCTGCACATGCTTCGATACGCAAGTGTCGAATGCGAGGTCTGACATGATCCAGGAATGTGTCGATGTACTTCTTACAAATATACTGAGTCACCTGGTCAGACAGGGCTTCATGAATTGTAGCTGTGAGACTCTGCAACTTCCGCCACGCCGTTATTTTCAAGGTGACACCCTGAGGACAAGGAACACGCTCTTGCGTATCTAACCTCATTTTCCATTTGCGGATATGCACCAGGAGCTGGTCGTTGAAATAGGCACAGCTGACAAAGATGTCGTCACCCACATAAAATTTCGCTTCGTCACTCCCCTGGTCGCGAATGACCGCATCGATGGCGTAATCAAGGGTCTGTAGTTTTAGCCAGGTGTCGTACGTTAAGGCGATATGCCTAGCTGGTCTGTCGTTAAAGGCCGGTGCGTTAAAATGCACTTCTTCGTCTTTGACACTCACAGTTAAATAGGCTGAGAGCTCCCAAATGTTCGTGTGGGCTGCCAGGTAGGCCTGCTGGATAATGTTATTGATGTCCTGCACAGACATAGGAAGTTGCACCTCTTCTTCTTTCACGGGCTCAGGCACTTGCTGGGGCACTGGCTGAAGCACTGGCTCAGGTATTTCTAAAGGTGTTAGTCGGGGCCGTTTGGATCGTGCACCGCGTTTGGCAGGTGTACGCTCTGGAGTGGTGTGCGTGGCTAAGATATCATCATCATCTTGTAGAACGTGGGCTTGAAGTAGATCTGCTAGTTCTTCATTTCCCGTCTTCTTCAGCGCCTCCACGAAGGCTAGAAATGCATAGGGGCCACGGCGCAGTAGACCATCGATGAGGGCTCTGTTTTGTCCTGAAGTGGTTTTCTCAGCCATGATATCTTCGCGACCGTGTTTCAGGAGTATGTTTTCCTCCATAAGCAGATCACATAATTCGGCCACATGCTGCATTTCATCAATGAGGCGAACACGGTACTTTTGAAGCGTAACTAGGTCGGCTGACTGCATGACTGTGGGCTCAGGCTGGTGAGTAACTGCTACGGTGTAATAGTCTGGTGAATTTGCACTGGTAAAATGAAAAAAAGTAAAAGGTTCTCCACAGCTCATACAAGCAGGCAAGCAGGCTGGCTAGAGGTGAGGCAGGCAGGCAGGGTAGAGGTGAGGCAGGCGGGCAGGGCAGGCAGGCTAGAGGTGAGGCAGGCAGGCAGGCAGGCAGGCAGGCTGGTCAGGTCAGGTCAGTCAGGCAAGTAGTGCAATGAATACACCCCACCGCTAAAAATCGCCTTCTTTTATACGTTTTTCTACAGTCCGCCATTTTGACCACACATGCCGCCATTTTGACCACACCCGCCGCCATTTTGACCACACACGCCGCCATTTTGACCACACCCGCCGCCATTTTGACCACACAGGCCGCCATTTTGACCACACCCGCCGCCATTTTGACCACACACGCCGCCATTTTGACCACACACGCCGCCATTTTGACCACACAGACCGCCATTTTGTACACACAGGCCGCCATTTTGACCACACCCGCCGCCATTTTGACCACAAACGCCGCCATTTTGTACACACACTTGCACCCACTGACACACCGCCATTTTGACCACACAGGCCGCCATTTTGTACACACACGCCGCCATTTTGTACACACACGCCGCCATTTTGACCATATCAGCCGCATCAACACACACACCAACAAGTCTAGACATGTACAAAGGTCACTGATTTATTTATTGATTAATTAAAATTAATTAAAATTAATTAATTTATTTATTTATTTATTTATTTATTTATTTATTTATTCTGTGAAAACACGCAAATGTTCGAATCAAGGGAGATAACCCGAAATTTGTCAAAAATCAAAAAAAGTGCAAACAGAGTTATCGATCCCGGCAAAATGCGCGCTGTAATCCACTTATACTACTACTACCATTGCTCATCAGTCTTCAGTGGTGGTGGCCATCATTTTGAAGGTGATCATAAAAAAAAGTGTTTTTTTTCGGGGTGATAATTATCACCATTCTTCTGGCTGTGGGCGGCATATCCTATCCTATCCTATCCTATCCTAGTGTAACGTGTCGTCTCGTGACCGCTACACTCCAGACCCAGCATACATGCATATACTATACGTCGATATTGATTTGGAGAAAGAATAATAAGATTGTCGCTATGGGTGAAACGAAGGCGGATCAAATCAAATCGTCAGTCTTGGGATGTTTTCCCTAATAAGACCACATCGTTTGTAGTGTCAATTCTCGGTATTCCCGTCATTAATTGGTGATTAGTTGTTGGGGGAGAAAAGACGGAAAAACTTAACCCACGTTATGCCCTGGATATACCTGCACACGTCAAAATGGCTCTTCTTCTCACCGGCAATTACCACTCTGTTTAAATAGGTCTGCATCGTGATTCGCCGGTGTAAAATCCGAAACTATTTGCAATGCCTTCATACAAAAATATGCCGTTTGGCGTTTTGATGAGGGCTTCACAAATGGTTCTGCATTTTATACTGGCGAATGAAGATACAATTTAAAGATTGTTGGGCGTTGCTGGTAAGCGCCGGTGAGAATTAGAGCGGTTTGTGATATGTTCAGGTATGCGATGGGTCCAGAAGTAGATGACACGAAACTCTTGTTAAAAGCATCCGAGGACTGTCGATTTGGTTTCTGAACAGTTTACTGCTCGTACATGATCCGCCTTCGTGTCGTCCATGTCTGGACAATCGTATTCATTCTCCAAAACAAGAGAAGCAGATGTAGAGCACAGAGATAAAGTTTGGCACCCTTACATCATAGATCCTGACAACTAAATTTCCAATCTGATTAAAGCTCAGCCTTAATAACCTCTCCTCTATCGGACATGTCGCTAATTAAGATCTGGGACAGTCTGTATCTTAAATCTGTCGCGTATGTCAGACTGGCGACCAAGCACAGTCCAACTTCAACGGGCGAATAGGTGCCTATCCGAGCAAATAATAATCTTCGGTGACTGCTCAGGGAGAGTAAAAACTTCGTCAGCCGCCTGGGTTGGATTTTTCTGCGCCTCGTTCATTGCAGAAATAATGGGATAGGCACCTATTCGCTCGTTGAAGTTGGACTGTGATTGGTCGCCAGTCTGACATGCGCGACAGATTTAAGATACAGACTCTCCCATATCTTAATTAGCGACATGTCCGATAGAGGAGCGGTAATTAAGTCTGAGTTTTAATCAGATTGCTAGATTTCATTCTTCCCGTAAAATTCCTAGATTCGGATGATGCAGATACATGATATGTAATGATAGCCGCTGTATGAAGGAATTGGGCCGCGCTGCTAATCCTCATTCTATTTTCTCGGTCACATTCAAACTTTTTCACAACTTTGAGAAAAATTGCTAAGAATCGCTACTGAATCTCAAACGATACTTGGAAACGTTTCGTGTAGATGTCTCTGTGTATTTGAGAGGAGAGCATTAATTACAAGGTCAAGTATGTTAATAACAAGCATGTAAATCTGAACCACTGTCAGAGTATCGAGGACTGGGATGATGGCTCATATATCGTTAGGATAAAAATTCTGAGAATTTGAAGTATAAAGATTGCCGGAATTATGCGGGTTTGAAAACATCTGTTGCCAGACTCGACGTAATTATCACGCATCACGATGAATATACATGTACCATTAAATCTAATATATAATTTAATTCCTCTTTTCCTTGTTCGATCTGTCAGAAGTGACAGGCGGAACATTAAGGTAAGATTTACGTACAATATACGACATACTTATTCACAGGATTGTATGGGAGAACAAGGAATCAAAGTAATACATCAAGCCTGAATTCTAATTCAGTATAGATATAAATCTGTCCAATGAAAAAACAAACCTGTCCGGTGAAAGAAAGTACATCACCAATGAACTTGTCTTACTCGAATATTTGAATGTGCCATGCTAAACTAAAAACGATGAAGCCAAGAAAAAGTTGCTTTTGACTCCGAACTTTAAAGATGTAATCAGCCTCAAATCGGGGCTGAAATCGCTGTCTCTCAAACTCAGCGAAAGTGACATATGTCACAACAGGTACAAAATGAAATACATTTGACCACAAAAAACTAAACTTGTTTCTACCATTCACGAGAAAATAGAAGGAATTGATCTTTAAAAATAAACGGCATGGCATGCCCTTTATTTCTCCGTGGCCTGTCAACAAGCGTATACACGTATGGTGCATTCTACCAACGTATGCTGTGCGACATTACTGAACCGTAGGCACGAGCCATGACATTATCCCATGGCTGCAGCTGTGCAGCATTCAGATTCGTGAGCGTCGCTACGTCACTCATACGTCACGCAGTGACGTCATTTTCCTCTCCGCGTACAACACACACTCAATGGCGAGACCGAAAAGCCGTCGAAGCGGGCAGGGTTACAAATTTCTCTGACAAGATATTCTTGCGTTCGTTGTATATGACGATCCCACTATCATCAAATATAATACATATGATGTTTTGGTAATCTTCCCTGCTGAAAAAACGCACAGGGAGGAGTTTACAAAATCCATCCATTTTCAGGCTGATTACATCTTTAACAATATAAAACTTGGGTATTTTGTTCTGTATGAAACACAGAATTCTAAATTAAGAAATTGATATTTGTGCTTTACTAATGTAATGTTTCGGCTTTACTCCTATGCAGCATTATGGAGGAGATGGGGAAAGTCTTATTTCTCTCATTGTATTTCAATGAAATGGCTATACAAAAAAACGTTCCGTTAAATGAATAGACAATTCAGTTCTGTGAGATGTAAAATGATACAGAATGACAGTGCATCACACAACAGAATGACATATAGAAATCCCATGCATAAAATCGGTGTATGAGCTCTTAGTTTTAGCAATTCACATTCAATAAATTTAATAATGAATCCCATGCTTATCAATGAATTGTGGTGATTAGGGGAGTGTACAGTAAACAATGTTGTATACACTGCATTCTCGTCAATGGCTTGGATTAGTATGTTTAACGTTCATGTCATAACTGGTAATTTAAAGAACATGAATCGATATACAATGTAAAGAAGATATGTCGTTACTTATGAGAGAAATCGGTATACATTATGTACATGTGTACCCACTCCTGGCACAGATTAATGTTTACCACAAGAGATAAGTGCTCGGCCGTACTAACGGATATGTCGGGGAGAGAATCGCTGCCGGTAAATGCGTGCAGTTTGTAGTATTGTACACATGACATTTTGTAACCCGTGTATTAGCACAAATCAATATTTCTGAATGAGTTTGTTTTATCTTATTATCGAGCTCATTTGTGTACAGATTCAATTAACTCACGCACATTGATGGATGGGTCGGCTAAAACAACTGTTCCGGCTGGTTTTCCGACCCGTGATTAACAACCGTAATGAATTATTATGCGTTGTAGCAATTTTCTCTCCCACGCCTGATATTTTGAACCTGATAGCCAGTATCATGTATCATACATGGTACAATGTAGAACGTCGAAATCCAGCCTCCACTTTTGAAGTAAATACCACCAGTCATTTATGTGCACACTAATGATTGATTATTCCTGTAAAGGGCAAACATATCCCACCCCTAACTATATGTGTAGGCCTTTTATATATATTATAAGTGTACAGATAAGTTTGGGCAGATCTACCCTATGTGAATTAATATCTTGTCAAATCTGACCAATAGATCCGTCTGATCCAGGATTAAAGACAGTACAGGTACATTGCGCAACACAGATGCAGCAATTGGTCATGTTGTTGCACATTAACGCTTTTCTATAAGAGAAACCATTTCTGAAAACATCGTTTTGTATAAGAGAATCCATTTTACAATGATGGTTTTCAATAGAAAAATACATTAGGAACACACTCTTCCACCAGAGAAACCACTGGAAAAGAGCCTCCTATAACGGAATCGATGAGCCCTTTCATCTTTAGACGATTTTTTTTTAACCCTACCTGCCTGGGGGCAAAATGGCCCACCCTACCAAACTTTCTGCGCTATCTCCGGGACGACAAAAAGTGGAGAGCTGAAACTCCGTCACTTTATAGTTTATCATATTGGGGTCATTTTGAGCTTATTTGTATGACCCCCCACATCACAGTAATATTGACTAATTCATCATGCAGTGTTTGTGGAGAAATTGCATAGATAAAAAATACGGAAAATCTGACCGAAAAATCGACCAAGAAATGTCGTTTTTGAAAATGACGTCACTGTGACGTCATCGAAGCGGCCATCTTGGATTTTTTACATTCTCTGGTAGAGCTTGACCCAAGGGTATGGTCTGGTAAGTTTCAGCCCCCTAGCTCAAGGGATAAGAAAAATAATTAGGGGGGGGGATCTACGGGGCTGAAACCGCTTGGATGACGTCACAGTGACGTCATTAAAAAAAAAATTTGTTCAGATGTTTTTCGAATATTTTTTTATGTAATTTCTCCTGAAAAACTGCATGATAAATTAGTAAATATAAATCTGATGTGAAATAAAATAGGTTTCACCCACTTTTCCCCGCGGAAAAGCAGAAATTTTGGAGAAAATGACGAAAACATCCCTTTTCTGGTACCCCACTGGCCACTCGAGGGCTAATGCACATAGGTTCAAAATGACCTCAATATGATAAACTAAAGTGTCACGAAGTATCTGCTCTCTTTGTCGTTCCGGAGAAAGCAGAGAAAGTTTGGTAGAGGGTTCCATAATGCCACACTCCCCCCCCCCTCCCCAAAAACACCTGGTAGTGTTAAGCTGATACTGTGACCAATTCTTTCTTGTCCAGGTTTCATGTATCCGTGTGAACGACTAACCACAATTTTTTTTGATTTTTTTTGTTTTTTACAAATTCTCCGGTTGTTCAGTTTCCTAGATCGTGTGTACTAGTAACCAGTTTTATTTGCTGGTAGCGCTCGGTCATATCCATTTATACTCTAGTGGAGAATGATATCGCTGCCTTTTGCAACCGGATACTTTTTTCCATATGGCCTGTTATACTGAAAATCTGGGACATTCTGAAATATAAAGAATGGTATCTGGTCTGCTTCTTTTCCTTGTTGTAGCCCACAGATTTGTTATTCTAAAGGCTCTCCAGAGGTTGTGTCGACTAGCTATATCGATACGGCTCTACTTTACATAGTTCAGTGCAGAGAAGTATATAAGGTTGAGAAAACGAGAAAACGAAAAGACGAGAAAAACGCAAAATCGCGCGAAATTCGACATAATCTCGTCTTTTCGTTTTTTTCGCGCCGCGCGTTATCAAAGGCGAAAAAACGAAAAAACGAAAAGACGAGATTGGCCGCATCCGGCTTCCATAGAGAAGAGATCAACTGTTCAGTGCGCTACCGCCGCTTCGTTCTTAAACGCTCCGGCGTCTTTCATATGATGACGTGTACACACGAACAATTATTTTTGGTTGTGACAGGTTCTCATATTATTTTTTGACCAGTTGAAATTTTGCCGTATTTCGCAATACACACAAACCACTTAACGTCGAACATTGTAAAACTACCAAAGCAAACCAGGTCGTGTGTACAAGGCCTTATGTCAGAAAACGGGTGCTTGTTCATATTGAAGTTCAAGTGTGACGCCCTCTACAAACGCATGTACAGTCTCGTTGTTCCAGCATCCAGGAAACATTCCCACTAGACTGAACTCTTTAAATCTTGCATTCCATCAGGTTCGTTCATTAAATGTCGTAGGATTCGATTTCAAGGGAGTTATGTTTGTATCAATTCATGTAGGTGTCACCATTAACCTAATTTACTTGTTTTCGTCCCCATTGAACCTGTATATCATCGTTCAGTTTGTTAAATGAGCAAAGATTGTATATTTATATTTAATCTGACATTTCCACACCTACACGTAACTCTCCATAGAAGTGCTGGGAATGAACATATGGCTGATAATTACATGTATATATGAGCAGTAAACATTTCATTCATTCACTAATGGGCACGGCATAAAGTAGGTCACAAAATGTTCCCGACCTACGCTATTCACGATAATTGCCGAAGCGTACGCTGAAATGAGAGAAAATAATCTTCTGTTTCCGACCTCTTACTTTCAAGATAATGTCAATCCGCCTACACGGAACTACGATATGCCAGCTGATAGCAGAAGTAGGTCGCATAGTAGATTGTTTGGTTTGGTTTGATTGGGCACTCCATCGTGATACAATGGACACTGGTCATACAGAGTATGCCGTGCAACCCGTTCCCCCACACCGCCCTACACATGCTCCCTCATACCACATTCGGACTCCCGAGCGGAAATCTACGAAGGGGACTGATTCTACACTCGGGGGACGACAACATGAATTTCCTATGAATCTCCAGATGTGACATGGCTCCGAAGCCCAATCACTCTCGCGGAAGCCTTAATCCCCGACCAGCAAATATTTCCCTGCGAGTCTCTGATTTACGTCAGATATTCTAAAAACTGTTTATTCTTTTCATTCGAAGCACGTTTCAATAGAAAACCATCAGTTTAATTGATACACACGCCACGTATTGGTAAGATATAATTCCCGTGACGTCACTGACAGACCGAAACACGCAAAATGGTACATCTTCAGAAAATTTATGACCTAACCCAAAGATCACAAGATCTTTATTGTTTAGCATCATCAGATAAACAAGAATAGTACGATCAGACAACATGCAGGCGAAAATACGGTATAATTGACGTAATTTGTTGTTTTCCGCGTTTCAGTGGTTGATCTTCAACGCAGAATCTAGGTCAACTAAATTTATGTCTGCTGCTTCAAACGAGTAGGCCATAAATAAAGTTCAACGTTCAGTTTTATTTTTTTAACAACAAAACTTGCATAATGATAGCAACAAAAGTACATATCATAGGGCGTGTGAACAGTACTATTTAGTGAATGAAGAACAGAAATGTTGCAAATGCCTTGCCCTGATCAAGTACATGTCACGCTGAGAACCTGGGATTTAGGTCATAAATTGTCCGAAGATGTACCGTCTTGCCCGAAACACACGTGACCACGCTCTAGTCCAATATGGCGTCAATGGCCTTCGAGGGACATCTCAAACCGGAGATCCCCGAGAAGTTGCGAATGCCTCATACCAGTGACGCACAGCCACTGATAATAAATATCTGTTCCCCTTGATGTATTCTTTTCTCCATATCATCTAACATTGGCAGAGTCGCCCATTCTGTCCTCTATTTCCCTTAATCGTCTACAACTTATACCCCGATATTTCCATACATATTCATATATACATCAGTTATTTCACCTAGTATTTCCCTTTATTTTCCTCGATGAAATATCCCAATATATATCCGCTCATTGAACCTATTCACTTAATAGTGCGTATACACTGTGCATGTTATATCGAATCGTTGTCGGGCCCTCGCTGGCCCAGCGGTCTAAGGTGCTTCGCTGGTGATCGCTAGCCTCACTCTACTGAACCGGCACGGGTTGGAGCCCAGCTGGTCCGTGTGTGAAAGTTTGTTAGTTACTTGTCGAAAGGCGGTGGTTCTCTCCGGGCACTCCGGCTTCCTCCACCAACCAAACTGATTTTTACCATATGAGTGAAACAAACTTGAGTGTGACATTAAGCCACCCCCCCCCCCCTCCCCCCCACACACACACGAATCGTTGTCTAAACGCTATATTTGAAATATAGACACAAGGGTTTCTGGGTTTCAATAGAAACCAAGAAAACCTTAAAAATTTGTCTATATATTACCAGAACTATACGAATTTATCGTCTTTGATGGGATACCCTAAAACAAGTTTCGAAGTTTCCTAGTTCTCAGTTCCGAAGTTCCAAGTTCCCGGTTACGAAGTTTCAAGATCCAAGCTCCGAAGCTCCAAACTCCATGTGAAAATGCTGCGGGTCCGGAATTGAAATTTTCCTTACCTACAACTGACCATACGTAGCATATATCCTTGATTAGGTCTTACAAATAAGATAATTAGTTTTCTTCAATGGTGGTATAGTAACTAATTAAGATAATTCATTTCCGAATTAACCTAGCTGGAAGAGTTAAAAATGTGCCTAGTCTGAGGCGTATTCGAACCCCTGTGCACTTCTTAAAACACTTTAGAACCCATGAACTGTTTCTAGTGGTTTACTGGCGATATTTTGCCTGTGACCTTATGATCACTAAATAATCCTGTTTTAAAAGCCCCTCAAACCAACTGGCATAAACATCTCTGGTACGGCAACGCGCCACATGGGGGCGCCCCAGAATAACAGTTCTTAAACATTTTGGCATTTCCGAATTCACCCAGTCCGGAACTCCGTACTTACAATACGTTATATTACCAGAGTATTTTTGATTGAAATTGTAGTTTAAGGGCCGCTTCCCATTCGGATTTCGCGGCCCATCAACTCAATGTTTTATTTGAATTTCGCGGTACATTACTTTGTTTATTGAATTTCTTTTCCAGCGCTAAATATATAAATAAATAAATAAATAAATAAATAAATAATAAATAACAATGAGTAGGAGATATAAATAGAAGTAAATAAGAATCGCTATATGTACAAGTTCGTAAGTCTCTTTTTGGTTTTTGGTTAAGTTATACTGGTAAATATGAGTTCACTGTAATCGCGTGTATGATTCCTTTGTCTTGGTACCCCTTTGAACGCATAAAGCCGTCCAGAAAAAACTGGGAGAACCATGGGCGTGTTCAGGATTTTTCGGATCGACTTCATTAACGACGCCCTTGGGAACAGGGTGGGTTCTTCCAGAAATCTGTGCCTGTAACAATTGCTTGGAGTGTGTATTGGGGCACAGGACGGCAGGTCTACGTTCTATATTGCGTGAAAGTCAAAGGATCATATTCTGTGTTAAGGCGTCAGTTCGGTGTCATCTATGGGTTAGCGTGTGGGTGTGGTTTAGGATGTGATGTTCTGGTTCCGGAGGTTTCTTGTTGTGCGGCGATGTTGGTATTCTTGTGATCGTCATCCGTCTTCTGTTTTTAGTCTTGTCCAGTCCGTCTTTGGTCTTCGGTGTGCCGTGAGGTGCTGTTTAATAATTTTTGTCGTCGTCAGTGTTCTGTTTGTTGTCTGTTTGATGAGGACCTTCATCGTGTTCATCTCCATTTCTGAAAGTATACGATGAAACACTATGTAGTATTCATTTTTGTGAGTGACATTATCTGTGTGCGTGGTTGTTTCTTGGACGTGTGCAAATGATTTATGTCCTTGATTGTTGAATTGGTAGCGGGTAGGAGAGTAGGACAATGAAACATGTAATATCCGATATTTCCATTTTATAAATATATTCTAGCATGCTTCACCTTACAGCCGTGCGTTGATTGGTCCAAATCGCAAAACATGCGGAGATTATCACACGATAATCTTCATTTGTTTGTAGTGATCTCTTTCATTCACGTGCCGAATTGGTGACGTCTCATTATTGTGACGCAGTGCTACAAAGTTGAGCGACGATTGATTCATTCACTGCGCAATGGGCGGAGTTCACACAGCTGCATCTCGTGAACGAACAGGACGCGCGAGCATGGTCTGCAAACCAGTCACGAAATTCTTCGATCAACACGGGATAAGTTTGCAGAAATTTTGCCATTCCGCTTATGAAATGAGGAAATACTTATCATTGCGCATGTTAGAGTTCCGTCTTTTCCATCTATAATTAGGAGTTAATGACCTTCTAAGTGAATATTATCGTGTAATAATTTTTCGATGTTTAGTTTTAGACCTCATCAAAAAACTTCGCGGCTACGCCGCTCGGTTTTCTGATTGACGGACAGTCACACACAAATTTTCACTTCTCAATACTCGTCACTACAAAACTCGCCACTGCAACAACATTTTAAATCATCAACTCATAACTAAGAACCGAATCGAAAGAAAATCTAAACTCGCATTTTAACGTCTACACAACAGGCCTCCCAAAAAAAGGATGTAGCAGACCGGTATTCTTGAAAGCGAACATACAGTACCCCTCTGATGATCGAAATGACACAGCTCCCATAGCTGAATAAATAGGAAGATATTTTTTGTCATTTATAAAGTGATCGTATAACAGTATTTTGGTCATTTTGGGATATCACTTTCTAAATGCCAAAATAAAATCTTTTTATGTATTCAGCTACGGGAGCTCTGTCACTACGCTGTTATACAATCACTTTCTAAATGACAAAAAAATCTCCCTATGTATTCAGCTTGGACAATGTACTTACGCAAGCGGCTAACCGGATGAGTACTGCTTCGTTAATTGAGGTGTCCTGATATCTCATTAAACTAGAAAATATTTTTAATCGATGATAACTGACGGTTTTCGACCTGAAGATGCTAAAATTATCATAAATGTAAGCTTATAGATTCTTTCTTGGAACATGTAGGAAAAATTGATCCATATTTATCATATTTACACCAGCTATCAATAGATTCAAACGCGTTCCAGGTTAAAGAGATGGGAGAGAGACCAGGAGAACGAACCGGAGTTCCAGCGGTCACCCACGTGTTGCTCCTATCCGGGCAGGATGGTATTGTCTGAGGATGGACATGGACTAAAGTGCGAACCGATCGTTCTAATTCATGACGCCATGAACCATATACATTACACATTAATGTAAGAATGATACATAGCACCTGGTATACGCGTGACTTTGAATTACGGTCATATGTCACCCGAGATGGCACCCATTAATTGAAGCGGCCAACTTGTTTTTTTTTACATTTTCTGGTTGAGCTTGACCCACGGGTAACTAGCGATTCATGATATGTGTTATATCTCAGGTACGGTACGCTTTTATTGTACCTATTCATGTGGCAACTTGAATGACATGACCACACGGCCCCTAGCACCGGCATAAGCGGATTTGAAGGAAACTACAGATAACCCTACAGGCACATCATATTTAGACCTATACCTCTATGAAAATGAAGCGGGCCTTCTCTCTCGTCGACTGTATGACAAAAGAGATGATTACAATTTCGACATCCCTTTCTGGACAGTAATATTCCAGTGGGACCTGCATATGGCGTATACATATCACGCCTAGTAGCATTTGCTAGATCCTGTGTTAAATGTGACGATTTTAATCAACGTCACAAAACATTGTTGCAGAAACTTATAAAACAGGGCTACGCCACCACTACGTTTCGTAACTTTCGTAACTGTATGAACCCATGTACTTCAAGATCCTCATGGTACTCATATGAACAGTCACAATCAAAGCGTGACTGAGATACATCATCCTTTAGATGATGACTTTACAACGAATATTATGGATTAAGAATACTGATCAGCGATACGAATTTGATATTTTTGGAACACCATGATGTCTTGCCGGCATCATTGAAAACTGTTGACCGCTTCTCTATTGCAGGAAATAAGCCTATGTTTATGTATACTATGATTGTCTTTATGAATTTGGTGCTACCACTGTTATATGGAATATGGAATAGGTCTTTGGATTATGGACGCGGATATTCTTTAATGGACGACGGCTGAATTATGAAGGACGGACCAGACGCCTGTAATACTAGATACAAATCTAATAACATCCAACAATTGAAGACAACTATCCAATTGGCGGAATAAAAGCTCTAGCATTACATAGGCAGCTGTCCAATTGGCGGAAACAAGCGTCAGATCCAAGATTTAATAAGCAGCTGTCCAATTGGTGGAATATAAGCCCCAGATCCAACACTACATAGACAGCCACCCATTGGCGGAATACAAGCCCCAGATCCAAAACTACATAGACAGCCACCCATTGTCGGAATACAAGCCCCAGATCCAAAACTACATAGACAGCCACCCATTGGCGGAATACAAGCCCCAGATCCAACACTACAAAATGTACATAGACAGCCACCCATTGGTGAAATACAAGCCCCAGATCCAAAACTACATAGACAGCCACCCACTGGCGGAATACAAGCCCCAGATCCAAAACTACATAGACAGCCACCCATTGGTGGAATACAAGCCCCAGATCCAACACTACATAGACAGCCACCCACTGGCGGAATACAAGCCCCAGATCCAAAACTACATAGACAGCCACCCATTGGTGGAATACAAGCCCCAGATCCAACACTACATAGACAGCCACCCACTGGCGGAATACAAGCCCCAGATCCAAAACTACATAGACAGCCACCCATTGGTGGAATACAAGCCCCAGATCCAACACTACATAGACAGCCACCCACTGGCGGAATACAAGCCCCAGATCCAAAACTACATAGACAGCCACCCATTGGTGGAATACAAGCCCCAGATCCAACACTACATAGACAGCCACCCACTGGCGGAATACAAGCCCCAGATCCAAAACTACATAGACAGCCACCCATTGGTGGAATACAAGCCCCAGATCCAACACTACATAGACAGCCACCCACTGGCGGAATACAAGCCCCAGATCCAAAACTACATAGACAGCCACCCATTGGTGGAATACAAGCCCCAGATCCAACACTACATAGACAGCCACACATTGGCGGATTACAAGCTTCATATCCAACATTCGATACGGTGCTGTCCTATTGGCGGATTACAAGCCCCAGATCCAAGACTATAAAGACAGTCACTCATTGGCGGGGTACAAACCCCCGATCCAACATTTAATAGGGAGCTGTCTAATTGGAGGAATGCAAGCCCCAGATCAAACACTACATAGACAGCCACCCATTGGCGGAATACAAACTGCATATCCAACATTCAATAGGGAGCTGTCATATTGGCGGATTACAAGCCCCAGATCCAACGCTACATAGATAACCATGCACCCGTTGGCGAAATACAAACTTCATATCCAACATTGAATAGAGAGTTGTGTTATTCGCGGAATACAAGCCCCAGATCCAACACTACATAGACAGCCACCCATTGGTGGAATACAAGCCCCACATCCAAAACTACATAGACAGCTACCCATTGGCGGAATACAAGCTTCAGATTCAACATTCAATAGGGAGCTGTCATATTGGCCAAATACAAGCTTCAGATGCAGCATTATAATGAGCAGCAGTCTAATTGGCGGAAAACAAGCGTCAGATCCAAGATTCAATAAGTATCTGTCCAGTTGGTGGAATACAAGCGCCAGGTCCAAAAGTACATATACAGCTGTCCAAATCGTGGAATACAAGCTTCAGATCAGAATTAATTATGCAGCTATCTAATTTGTGAAATACAAACTTCATATCCAGCATTAAATATACATCTAATTTGTGGAATAAAAGCGTCAGATCCACTATTCAATAAGCAGCTGTCCTATTGACGGAATACAAGCTTCGGATCCAGCATTAAATAGGCTGCTTTTCTAATGGCGGAAGAATACAAGCTTCAGATCCAGCATTAAATAGGCTGCTGTCCAATTGGCGGAATGCAAGCTTCAGATCCAGCATTAAATAGGCTGCTGTCCAATTGGCGGAATACAAGCTTCAGATCCAGCATTAAATAGACTGCTGTCCAATTGGCGGAATACAAGCTTCAGATCCAGCATTAAATAGGCTGCTGTCCAATTGGCGGAATACAAGCTTCAGATCCAGCATTAAATAGGCTGCTGTCCAATTGGTGGAATACAAGCTTCAGATCCAGCATTAAATAGGCTGCTGTCCAATTGGTGGAATACTACCTTCAGATTCAGCATTAAATAGGCTGCTGTCCAATTGGCAGAAAACAACCGTCAGATCCAAGATTCAATAAGCAGCTGTCTCATTGGTAGAATACAAACGCCAGATCCAACCGCACATAGACAGCTGTCCAATTAGCAGAGTACAAGCGTCAAATGATTACTTTGCAATAATTTTTCAAATGACCCTTAGTGGTGATTAATACTTCTCTTTTTTCTTTTCCTTTCTCTCTCTCTCTCTCTCTCTCTCTCTCTCTCTCTCTCTCTCTCTCTCCGATTGTCTCTGTTGCTGTTACGGCGATAGAGGCCGTGTATGTTCTATATTGTGGAGCTTACCGAGGCGAACTCGCTACCATACGGATAGTTTTCAGAATCGTTCACACAACCAAAATGTCCAATTTTCTAACTAAGGTTAGCGTTCAATTAGATTTAGGGCAAACATCTACATGCATACATATAGATTATCATTACGAGTGGCCATTTATCTGATTTTTATCACTCGAATTTGATAAAACCCATATGGAACGAGCTTTAGATTTGGTCGACAATGTGTCTATACCAGATTTCGAAAAAAGAGCCATTCCAGATTTCTTATCATCAATCAATGCACACTTCCGTTAATACGATCCGCCACATAGACGCAATTATTCTTTCTCAACTAAAGCAACCACTGAGAAATCCCATAGTGCTAGCAAATCACCAGAGTAAGTTCATTATATCTCCAATAAACAAAGTTCCGAAGAGAAAAATATCCATATCAAAATATTTCTACCAACAGATATGGATTAGTGAATTGAGCATAGATGTTCCATTCTGCAAAGACATCCACTGTAATATTCCTCTACTGTATTCACTCTGGACCGTTACTACGGTTCTTTATCGAGCGTGGATTTTCAAAATTAGTATTTACTTTTAGAGTGAAAAAGAAATAAACACTTTGTTCAGTAGACTCTCTGCTCTTCCCCGTTACATTGGATTTCTTGGTGAAACGCACATAGCGAACTGTCGCATGGATAGCTAACCGTGGAGAGTTGCTTTACGAGATTGCGGGTAGCAAAACACAAAAATCATGCAATTAAATGTTTCCCTCATTGTGCATGTGAGCCTGCATGTTGCACGAAATGTGGAGATAGACCGTGTTTATGGGGTATAGAGACTACAAGTGGTGTGATGTTGTATAGCGATCGGGAAAGTAAAACGTTGTATTATAGATTCTATTTGCTTGTCTCTCCTCCGCGCACTGGGAACAAATGCTCGATCAGTCTTTGTTGACTGGGATCACCAATAACGTTTACTGATTTCGTTCCTAGAGTCAAATAAATTTCATGTGTCGTTATATGCACTGCATCTCGGCTCATCATTACCTTGAAAATTTTCAAATTAGATGAAATTCTTTTTATATTGACCATTTAATGAGGAGGATAGTTCATTTTATATACAATATATCAACGGCATATATAATACTGTTTATCAATTAAAACGGGACATGATATTGGCAAGTTGTACTTTATTTATTAATAATACAATAAAATTTCACAGTGCAGTTAAGAAATTAGACATTGGTTTCAGAAAGTTGGTATATGATGCGTGGTGATAGGTTGTTTCTTTATGGATAAGATTATCACTTTGACCATTATCCGTGATTAGCTATAGTTATTTTGTGGCTGGAGTGGAAGGAAGACCGGTTTATTGGTCCATCTGTACTTCAAATAACACAAAACATTCGAAAATGGATTTTATTCGAGTGTGAGCTTTCACCGTGAGCCGTTGAGTGCATTTGCTTTTGTGCTATTTCATTGCGGCTATGAAATGACAATTGCAGTCATCCACACGGATAAATTATAATATAATTATATTTCTAGATTGTGAAACATAATTCATTTGTTATCCTGGCAATAAGCAGCGTACTTTTGAAATGGATTCATTTAGCGAGCTGATCCCGATTGGACTCAGTCGGTAGAGTAGTGGGACGGTGTTCCCTAAGTATGAAGTTCGATTCTCACCCGAGCCAGTATTTTCTGTCAGGGTGTTTTACAAAGTAGGAATATAATTATGGTATGAAAAGACAGTTGTGGTATATTTGACGTGGCGGTAAATATTCTGCTCTGTCGTGCTGGTTAGTTTCATTGTCTAACCAAATTCACGTTGGTGTGCACTGGAAATGAACATGATTTGTTTGGAATAAACATTCTATGACGCGTCTAAAAGACAATAGCTGCTGTTGAAAGACCACGCTCGAGTTAGATCCGCCAAAAAGGACAAGAGCAGAATAATGCTGAACAAATTCTTTGTTGCGATGGAATGAGCATCCTAAAGTCTTTGTCATTCTACAAGTAAAATTCCAATGTTGAAAGACCGAGTAAGAGTAAGAGTAAGAACCGCATAAACAAAAGAGTTTCCAAGTTAAAGTGACCGCGAAGACCGATGATATCCTAAATTTGCACTGGACAATAAACAAAAACAAAAGGCATAAAACACCATATTAAGCAAGGTTCATAGATGGGACTAAAAGTTTTTGACAAGAGACAGATTAATGTATGTAGATACTAGAAAACGCAGAATGTCTCACAGAAAAGTTGAATGCAAAATAGCATATACCGTACAAGCACGTATCTACCTGTTATTTCTCTACTCGCTATACTACAATTCTTCATCTTCATCTGACTGACTGCCTTAGCTCATTGCTAATCTTGCTTTTTCAGACTGGTATACTAATGTCAGGAGCCAGCAAATTTTCTTCACTTCTACAACATATAAGTGATATAATACATGAAAAATTCATTTGTAAAGCGTTTCTTTAAAGACTGAACTTCTTAGGGTCTCTAAGCGTCTATAAAGAGTTTCTTGAGTTCAACATCAATAATTGCTATGTGACACTTGGCAAGACTGCATCGAGATTCTTGTTCACGACGATCGCACGTAGCTTGTGATATGGTGGCCTTGGGATTATTTTAGTATTTCGGTTCATACTCCATGTAAGACAATGCATACAATAGTCAAGCCTAGGGACAAGAATGTGTCTAGACTTGAACCTTCTCAGCTGCACAAAGGCTCGGACAATAGCTTCCAACATGAAGTATCTACCAGTATTTCGGTCGCTGGTGAGAAATTCACGGAGGTTGAATGAACTGGAAATAGTTTGTTGCAGCTTTGTGATCAGGTGATATTGATTATGTCCGGTGATTTATACAAGTATTAAAGTTTCCACAATTCTAAGCCCTGAGGGGGGCTTCGTGATTCTGTTCTTTAGCCCTACTGGCACAGAAAGGCGAGCAAGTACACTTATTCCTCTCGATACAATACTAAAACACTTGGTACTAGCTCGCTAGTACTATAGTGTATGTTGGGAGGGGGAAGGATCAGAGACGAGGAGCATACCCAACAGCAGCATCCGGTGTAAATATACCGCTGTCTACGATGTATCTCCCTAGGACTTTCATGACTGCATGTATCTCCTTGATGTCGCCTGGGTAGCGTACTGGTCTAGGGATTATTACAAGTGCCTGGTCCGTCATTCATAATTCAGCCGTCCATTAAACATTATACGCGTCCCTAATCCACACACCTATTCCATATTCCATATAACAGTATTAGCACCAAATTCAAAAAGACAATCATAGTATACATGAAAAAAGGCTAGTTTCCTGCAAGAGAGAAGCGGTCCACAGTTTTCAATGATGCCGGCAAGACATCATGATGTTCCGAAAATATGAAATCCGTATCGCTGATCAGTATTCTTAATCCATATAATATTCGTTGTAAAGTCGTCATCTAAAGAATGATGTCCCAGTAGTGATGAGACACTCACATGGATGTTGAATTCCCTTTCGATGGTGGCTTGGCTTGTATTCACCGGAGGATGAGATTCTTAAATAATCAAGATAATATATGTTATTTGATGAGATAGCGATTGTATCTTGATATCTGTATATTGCTATTCCATATTTTCCTTCTGCATTACCATGCAACCAACAAGTGTGTGTGTTTTATTTCTCAGGAGGTTTTGTGTTTTGGTGCCATAAGCTCTCATCTTAAAAGCATCTCCACTTAGCAGAGAGGAAATTTTGCAGTATTGATTGTACTGCTTGTATTGTTTCTCTCGTGACAACAATCGCGAAATTCGCTCAATTAAATACTGAACGTTTCAGCAGATTTATCCAGGCATGCAATCATTCCATACATTAATTTGCCTCATTTTATTTTTTCAACACCTCAAGTCCAACTCTGTGAGGGGAGAAATTCGATATAGCCCCATTCCTGTTAAAACATTGTTTCTAACCTTCCACTCTTTGAAATGATTAACCAACACGACAAGACATATTGTCTCGATTCAATAAACTAATCACTAATGCCAGCTACTCTTGGGATTAGATGCATATCGCCCATGTTAGAGATTGAGTTTTCTCAATTTGTATGCCCTTGTTTGCACACCTAAACCAATCTGTCCTGTTTCATCTGTAGTGAGTTTAAATATTTATTTAGTTGGCTAGTTTGCAATGTATCCCTCGTGAGATAATGTCAGATAATTCATCAACCTGCTCACTATAATATGCCTTTTGTGAACAACAGCAATTACATCATGTTCTACAGTCCAGATAGAGCGTCCCAAAATGGTTGAACATTTCGGTAATCATTCGTCCTCAACAAATATCTAAAGCCTCAACAATGAAAAGTAATTGATCGCAAGATAAAAATGAAATGAAAAAATGGAGTGAATTGTTTACCTAGACCTCAGAGTTTTCTCTGTTGTCTTCAGAGGTTATTTGTTTTCTAAAACATGGTCGTGATAAAGTGCATAACACAGAAAAAAACAACAGACTGGTGGAAGAAGCCGATCACCATGATCATCCGCGGTGTTCGACACGATTGGAACAACATAATTCCGAATCGATGAATCGTTAATTCACGAGCAGTCATATTTTTCTGATCTACCTTCGGGAAAACCGTCAATTGACAAGTATGGACTTCAGCTGGCATCTTTCGTGACTTTACGTAAATGGTTAAATACGACCCGTTTTATTAGGTCTTCTACGTCGCCGTGGAGAAACTCTCTTTTCCCGACTTACATACGCTATGACTAACTCTCTTTAGAAGAGCGAGATAATGTAGATGTATTCAGGTAAAAACAACGCGTACATGATGTTGAATAACAGTGCCATTATTACAATATAGCTTCCGAAATTCTCACTCTGCAAGAAAAGATTGTGATCATTGTAAGGCGAACCAGATATTGTCAAGAATAACATCGTTGATTCAGACACACGCCTATGGGGAAAGAAAGCCAAGAAACCAGAAATCAGAGTCTCAAACATCGTTTTTCAGTAGTCATAGTAATTATTCCCGAAGGCCGCTTGGATTCTTTATAATGAACTTATCGCCTGACAGAGCTCTCGAAAGGTTGCTTCAGGAATGCAGACCGGATTAGCATCAATGGTTAGGAAGCAGCTGATACGGAATACGCCAACGCCTGCATATAATATGTTCGCCTCAGCCCTGATGTTAATTTTCCTTCCATAAAGGCAATTGTTGAGCCATCAAGCTATATATGGAATGCCGTACAGTGGCTGAACTGTAACATCCAATAGCGTCCCATATGGTGTTTGAATATCCAGTCTAGTAGCATTTTTTAGACAATTTCAATCAACATCACAAAGAATCACACTGCAGCAACCTGATTCGACAAGGCTGTTCAACCGATCCTTGTATTTTTCTTTCACGATAAAGATCGCAAATGTATATTAATGAAACCGCAGTGTACATGATCTCCACAACTACGTTTTGTAACTTACATGTATGTCTGATTCCGCAAATCTGGGACTAGGGACCTTATCAACATCGGATAACACATGGTATTCATGGTGTTCGAAAGAATAACCTCAATCAATGTATGAACCTGATATAGGAGGACTACTGTTGACCGCTTCTCACTTGCAAGAAACTTATAGCCTGTTTTTTTTATAAAATGTGAATGTGAATGCGGCCTTTCGATAATAAAAGAGAGAGAGAATTAAGGTGTAATGTCGCGTTCAGCAATATTTCAGCTATATAGCGACGATGAAACAAAATTCTAAGTACTCAAGTCACTAACTTAGTAATCTAACACATTAAAGCATACACACATTAAAACTTATGTAACAAACCGATTTCTCGCAAATAACCCAAGATGCAATCCTCCCTCACCAGATGAATTAAAAAGATCTTCCAAAGTAGTCGATCGATAAGAAACATCTCTTACAAACTTAAAATCTATACATTCGATAAGAATATGTTTCACCGTGAGATCTTTATGGCGTGGAATATGCCTTGAGACTGGCTTTTTTTCTCTTTTTTTTTATTAAATGTTCGTGAGTTAATCGTGTATGGTCGATTCTACATCGCCTGATCATGGTTTGATCGAAACGTTTCTGGTTGTTCAGATGAGTATGGCCTACAGGTTTTTTGAACTCATGAATTTTGTTATTATTCACAGCATCCCATAAGATTGAAACAGCCGTCTCACATAAGTACAGATAGAGGGTGTGAAATCGCTATATGGGATTCCGACAGGATCAACTTCATCATCTAGGGCTGCCTTAGCCATCCTATCAGCCTCAGTATTACATTTGATGGACGCGGAACGCCTTCATGGATGACGGCTGACTATTGAATGTCGGATCTGACGATTACATTGAAGTACAATGTTAAGCTTGGCTAAGTTGTGATATTCTATATGATATCTATAACCTAGAATATCGTGATCCGTCACCTGATCGAAAAGAATTATTATACATGTAGCAAACAGATGCTGTCAGCGTCCACTTCAAAACGTCTTGCCTTTCTAAATGGGTGTATTAATTCGGGTCGCCCCGGTATGCATATCCTCCATAAAATTTGAATTGTAGATTGAACTGGGAAGAGAATCTGCAGAATTCATTTTATTTCGATCAAATACTTCGAAATGAATTATCAACTTGACTTTTCGTCAAGGCTGATAGAATCTAACACTGAAGCGTTCTTGCAGGCAAAAAGGTTGATATGCCTTTGAGGCTCAAGCAAACACAGAGGGGTGAAGGCAATAATCAATGTCCTTCCGTCTTATTTTTCAAATTTAGTCTTAAAAGTTTACAAATCCAATTGCGCTAATAGCTTTAGGGCGGTGTCATTTTGAAAATGGATCATCAATTTTTTAGCAATCACTGTATAATTTTCAACTGAGGCGAATATTTGGTAACCGAATTGATTAGAGACATACAATATAGGGGCTAGTCCCCGGAGCCTACATGCATTTATCCTTTCGCAAAAATAATCAATCCCTCTAGTGTGATTGATTAGTATTGAGATAACCTGCAGCTTTGAAATTTCATTAAAAACATTCGGTGATTTCAGATGCCATATCTCCGTCGGCGTTCCAATGTTATGGGATTTTCGGCAAAAACTACAATAGAATTAATACTACAAAATCTGAGGTTCTCCATGTGAACGCAATTTAATGCACGAGCTTTATGCGTTTACGTTGAGAAGAACAGAGTTTGTGGTATTATTGAAGATCTCGCGCATGAGTCTAAAACATTATATTACTATAGAATTATTTTGCTAAAAGTAATTGTGGTTCGACCAATCTTTTTTGGGGGATCTACGCCTGCTATTGTATACACTATTACAATCTGCTGGCAAGTCTACCCCGGTACGTAAAGGGACCATGCAAATTCATCGAGTGAGTAGGACCGGTGCAACAAGGAAAATCAACTAATAAATTCATTGGTTCCTAAAGCTAGAACCAAAACAAACTTTGGGTCCTATCTGGATCTTAGGCAAAAAAAAGTTGTAGTCTTATCTATGTTGTGACATACATGTATCCGGATTTGGCGAGCCGCATCTGTACATACCATCCCCCAGCCAGTGTGTGATATGCATATATACTTTTGCACATTTTTAGCCCACCATCACCAGATGGTGGGCTGTTCAAATCGCTTTTCGTCCGTGGTCCGTCGTCCGTCCGTCCGTCCGTCCGTCCGTCGTCCGTCCGTAAACAATTCTTGTTATCGCTATTTCTCAGGAACTACTACGTGGATCTTTCTCAAATTTGGTACACAGGTTCCCCTTGGGGTCTAGTTGTGCAAGATACCTTTTCCAGTCCGATTCGAAAATCCAATATGGCCACCAGGCAGCCATCTTGGATTTCCCCATGAAATCTTGTTATCGCGATTTCTCAGGAACTACTGCATGGATCTTTCCCAAATTCGGTACACAGATTCCCCTTGGGGTCTAGTTGTGCAAGATAACTTTTCTGGTCCGATTCGAAAATCCAATATGGCCGCCAGGCAGCCATCTTGGATTTCCCCATGTAACCTTGTTATCGCGATTTCTCAGGAACTACTTCATGGATCTTTCTCAAATTTGGTTCACAGGTTCCCCTTGGGGTCTAGTTGTGCAAGATATCTTTTCTGGTCCGATTTCAAAATCCAATATGGCCACAAGGCAGCCATCTTGGATTTCCCCATGAAACCTTGTTATCGCGATTTCTCAGGAACTACTGCATGGATTTTTCTCAAATTTTGTATACAGGTTCCCATTGGGGTCTAGTTGTGCAAGATGCCTTTTCTTGTTCGATTCGAAAATCCAATATGGCCACCAGGCAGCCATCTTGGATTTCCCCATGAAACTTTGTTATTGTCATTTCTCAGGAAGTACTGCATGGATCTTTCTCAAATTTGGTACACAGGTTATCCTTAGGGTCTAGTTGTGCAAGACACCTTTTTCGGTCCGAATCGAAAATCCAATATGGCCACCAGGCGGCCATATTAGATTTCCCCATGAAACTTTATCGTGATTTCTCAGGAACTACTGCATGGATCTTTGTCAAATTTGGTACACAGGTTCCCCTTGTGGTCCAGTTGTGCAATATACCTTTTCTGGTCGGATTCCAAAATCCAGTATGGCCACCACGCAGCCAACTTGGATTTCCCCATGAAACTTTGTTATTGCGATTTCTGAGGAACTACTGCATGGATTTTTGTCAAATTTGGTACACAGGTTCCCTTAGTGGTCTAGTTGTGCAAGATATCTTTTCTGATCCGATTCGAAAATTCAATATGGCCACCAGTCGGCCATCTTGGATCTCCCCATGCAACTTTGTTATCGTGATTTCTCAGGAACTACTGCATGGATATTTCTCAAATTTAGTACACAGGTTCCCCTTGGGGTCTAGTTGTGCAAGATACCTTTTCTGGTCTGATTCGAAAATTCAATATGGACACCAGTCGGCCATCTTGGATTTCCCCATGAAACCTTGTTATCGCGATTTCTCAGGAACTACTGCATGGATCTTTCTCAAATTTGGTACACATGTTCCCCTTGGGGTCTAGTTGTGCAAGATACCTTTTCTCGTCCAATTCGAAAATCCAATATGGCCACCAGGCAGCCATCTCGGATTTCCCCATGAAACCTTGTTATCGCGATTTCTCAGGAACTACTGCATGGATCTTTCTCAAATTTGGTACACAGGTTCCCCTTGGGGTCTAGTTGTGCAAGATACCTTTTCTGGTCCGATTCGAAAATCCAATATGGCCACCAGGTGACCATCTTGGATTTTTCCATGAAACTTTGTTATTGTCATTTCTGAGGAAGTACTGCATGAATCTTTCTCAAATTTGGTAAACAGGTTTCCCTTAGGGTCTAGTTGTGCAAGGCACCTTTTCTGGTCCGATTCCAAAATCCAATATGTCCATCAGGCAGCCATCTTGGATTTCCCCATGAAACATTGTTATTGTGATTTCTCAGGAACTACTGAATGGATCTTTGTCACATTTGGTACACAGGTTCCCCTTGGGGTCTAGTTGTGCAAGATACCTTTTCTGGTCCGATTCGAAAATCCAATATGGCCACCAATCGGCCATCTTGGATCTTCCCATGCAACTTTGTTATCGTGATTTCTCAGGAAATACTGCTTGGATCTTTCTCAAACTTGGTACATAGGTTCCCCTTGGGGTCTAGTTGTGCAAAATACCTTTTTTCGGTCCGATTCGAAAATCCAATATGGCCACCAGGCGCCCATCTTGGATTTCCCATGAAACTTTGTTATCGTGATTTCTCAAGAAGTACTGCATGGGTTCAGTTGTGCAAGATACCTTTTTTTAGTCCGATTCGAAAATCCAATATGGCCGCCAGGTGACCGTCTTGAATTTCCCCTTGAAACATTATTATCTTCAATTCTCAGGAACTACTTCATGGATCTTTCTGAAATTTGGTACACAGGTCCCACATGGGGCCTAGTTGTGCAAGATACCATTTTTGGTCCGATTGGAAAATCCAAGTTACGCTTAAGGATAGCTATCCCCTTAGAGGCAGTTTTTGCACCCCCATGACAATTTGTTGTCTGTATCAATAAATATACAAGATAACCATAATAAACTATATATTTTATGAAAGCATACATCGTAGGGATTCCAACTATATGATTTGTATAACTGACGCTGCTACTGTGTAGAAAATATTCCAATTTTAAAAAATTAAAATGAAAACAATAACGTCCATTTTTCAATTGAAATTTCATGAAAACTGTTGGTCTCGTTTCAACTTTGATGGTATACCTTGGTAGGAGACAATTCGAACTAGTAAACCTTATCTCATTTTTTTTAATTTTTGCCTGGTTTTGTTTTTATAACTATTTTACTAAAATAAATTGAAAAAAATGTACTTTTTTACGGTCGTTTGTCTTAAAAGTTGGATAATTAAAAAACGAAGCCGAACTTACAAAAAGTGAGATAATGTTTTCTAGATCACCTTATAAGTAACAAGCATGCCAAATTTCAAAAGCGTAGCATGGATACTTTTCGAGAAATAAACGTTTGAATTTCGGATTTTGTACAAAAATGAAAGGCTAGAAATCGGGCAAAATGTGTCCAGCTATACATCTGATGAATGAATCTCTATTTTTTGCTTGAATTCTATTGTCAAATACATTTTTAATCTGTCTAATGGGACCTACTCGAATTCCTGTTGATTCTGGATAACTATTACACGAAGTTTTTTCCATCAAGTCGGTTTAAAGTCCAATTTAAACTTTAAAAACCTGCTAAACTTGTTCACACCTGTGTAGATTACTTCACGGCGGGTGTCTGAGTGAAGTGTCACTGTCATAATTAGAAACAAAAATAAGGATGTTTGCATGGTTTTGATCAGAAGGGGGTACATTAATGTAAATAAGTAGGATTAATAGATAATTAGCTTACCATACTACTGCGGAAATGAGTTTTGGAAAGGGAAATTTAACAGACACAAATAATAGTAGCCAAGCCCAAGCTAAGGCAATCTGTTTAATTGTTCCAGGG
Source organism: Hanleya hanleyi (assembly GCA_036873755.1). Taxonomy (NCBI): domain Eukaryota; kingdom Metazoa; phylum Mollusca; class Polyplacophora; order Lepidopleurida; family Hanleyidae; genus Hanleya; species Hanleya hanleyi. The sequence goes on along the minus strand of JAVTVY010028922.1, from coordinate 66,428 downwards.
CCTCGGAAACTAAATTTTTAATCCTAATATTGAAGCACTTCTATTTATAATTTTTATTTCATTTTTTCACCAAATGTTAGAGGAAATAGTGAATATTTGAATGAAGAAATAAAAATTAATACGGTATTCCCGAGTTGTGACGTTGCATCACACGAGTCGGCGGATTAAACGGTGGGACATATTCTATATAGTGACTATAGAGAATATCCATACCTTCACCTTCCATATCAAGGAATTTAAATAATTCGGAATTAAAATGTATTTCTTCAAATTTTAAATCAGTTTTCTTAGTCCAGTAAACTGTTTCGTCTGCCGACGGGTCGGCTACATGAAGGAACGTCACTCTTGTGACACAACGTTACAACTCGACAACTTTAGACTACTGCGTGTTTCGATCCAAGGCAGATCATCAGGATTCAGACACGAAGTTTCAACATTACTGCGCAGATCCCTTCAGTATTAAGTATTGTACCATCTTACTATTTTCGAGCATGGTATCTTAAAAGAGATATCTCAAACTAGCCCAGTAAACATAACAGAATTAGCATTCGTTCCTAATTATACAATCTTAAGTATGTTTCATAGCTCATGCCAAAGGGTCAAAGAGATTTGTCTTCGCTTCCAGTACCCAATGATGACATGTGCAAAAAAAATACTACAAAACGAAGACGAATGATCCTCCAGACATTCACTTTCAGACTAACTTTGCTCTTTTCTCTTGTACTATAACAACTGACATAAGTACAGTTTCTAGAAATCTTGAAACTCCTTAAACTTAGAAAGATGATATCTTGGTGTTTTCCAGTGTCCCTTTTTCGATCTTTTTCGTTCAGATTCGAAATTCTGTAAACAAAATTACAAATCAATTGTTTGTTCTTAGTGACAATGGACAAAAAGATCCTCTTGTCATTAGCTTACAATTATCGGACAATGGTGGGCGCCAAGATCCTTTAGGATCTCTCGTTAAAGTATGGAACAGTGGTCCTTCACACTAGCCTGCATTTCCACAAGCCTTTTTTCACAGTTTTCTTGATGTATTCAGGATATAGAAACCAGGCGCGCTATCTTTCAACCACAAGACAAATCTCCACCAAATATTGTTTGATGATTGATGAACGTTCAATACGAAATTTGGTATAGATCATCGATACATCATGCGATTTAACACTGAATTACCAAACCGGTTTTTCTGATTGGGCGGAAACCTTGGTGGCCATCTTTAATTTATGCTATCATTAATGATACATGTACGTATCTCTGATACTATATCCAGCTGTTCAGTATGAAAGTTGGTGTACATAATTGATACATCAAGAGACTTTCAATGAAGTATCAAACTGGTTTGTTTGATCGGCCGGAAGCCTTGGTGACCATCTTTAATTGATGCAAAATCATTAATGACACATATCTCGGATACCATTCAAATGTTCATTTTGAAATCTAATTATCGATATAGCTGAAGAAGGGCTATCTTTGCGCGCACGCCATGTCATAGAAGCCTATCGAATCTGGACCCTAGAGCCGAGCCGAGGGTTTACAGAAGCTCAGCATAATACCTTTTTCTTTTCTATTTTTCTTTTTTGTGTATTGGAAAAATAACTAAAAATAAAATGGATAGTAAAAAGTTCGTGTCCCAATAAAAAAAGCAAGAAAAAAGTTTACATTGGTCCTACCCCATCGATAAATTATGCATGGTCCGTAAGGTCTTCCCTAGGGGAAAGGGAAAATAATCACACGTCGTGGAATTGCTTTGTGTTTCTCTTTCCACAAATGATACAATCCTGGGCAAACTGTTTGCATAGATGTTTGCACGGTTCTATTTGTGATATGGATACTTCGAGATGGTTATCTCTGAAATTCTGGCATAATTCCAATATACAGGAGTTTGCTATATTTAATTGAAAACATTGGAGGGCAAGACTAAGGGGACAACGGAACATTTTATTTCCCGTACTCACGTACAAATTTGACTACCGTTGCTGGTTTTGATAACAAGCGACCAGGCCGATACTATGAACAAGAACAAAACATAATTTGGAAAACAAAACGTGACTATGATAAATATTAAATCGAATTGCCAGTAACACAGTAACACAGCTTTGAAACTGATTTTAGGAATAAGTTATTGAAAACAGCACCTAAGTACACAAATTGAGTATAGAAGGTATCACTCATTTTTCAAAGGACCTGGCGCGGTTTGATGAGGATTTGGCCCCCATGGGGTGCGGTTTAGAGTGACAAAATGAAATATCGCTTACGAAAGAAATTTTTCCGTTAGCTTAAAGAATATTATCTTCTCGTATGTTCAGAGTAACTGTCAGGCACTAGGTATTGGCTTTCTTGAATAACAGCCCATTGAAGAGGTGTATTCGTGCAAAATCGTCTGTTTTGGGGTAAAATAACTACCTTATTTTCTCTTTCAACATATGAAGCCAATCGAGAACCAAAACAAACTTTACAAAAAAAATATTTGTTGAATCAATGCCTAGTACTTGTCCAAAGATGATTTTGGTTCTCGATTGGCTTCATATGTAAAATTAAAACTTTATTAGATGTATTCTTTCACGTGGAGTGCTGAACATTAAATGAGATAATTCAGGAAAGCACGGCTGTCGTATTGCGCGGTAGTGTTATGGATAAGAGCACGCAATTTTTGAACTTCTTGTATGTCTCGATCGGTTTCGAATCCCATAAAGGGCTAACCGTATTTTTTCTTGTCATAATTTATTGTTACTTCCGCCTCCACTTGGATGCAGATTCAGAACACAGTTATTATTTACATAAATATAGTAGCCACTACTAGAAAAATAATATGGATTTTTCTGTGCATTTACGAATATGTGTACCGTTATAAAAGTAGATCAGCATGAAAAGAACCAATTTACCTGCAAATAAAGCAAGGAATATTATACTTAAGTTGGAGTTTTTAAACGTAACGTCTATCTGAATTGTTCACAGTAAATTCAGTCAGCTCTGTATGACGCTTGAAACATATACGATTCTGTATCAGGCTAAATAAAGGTGAATCGACAATGGTATAAGCGAAGAAAAAAGAGGACAAATGCACAAAATATTCATTTCATTTCATTTCATATATTCACCAAGATAAATTAATTGTACAATGTATAGTTGTAAAATGCAGTTGGGGGGAATAAAACCCCAGAGGGCTTGTTCTATCCCTGTAAAAACAATTCGATTATACATAAGAATATAAGTTAAAGCTGGTGAATGCTGATATAAATGTAAGCGGTGAGAACATTATATAAATAAAAGCAAACACGCATCCTCGGACAATCAGCAAACTATGTTTGGTTAATGTATTCATACTGATCTATATGGATAATACTAGAGCAGCACACTGGGGGAATAAATATCGTTGATATGGTGCGATTTTGATGATGATTTAAACATGGAGATGGATGAAAATGTTTTTAAACCAGGGGGTAACTTGTTCCATATTCGAGGTCGTTTGACCCTCATAGAATGAAATGATAGGTCAGATGAATAAAACGGTCTATATAGATTTGTGTTGGATTGGCGTGTGACATACGAGAGAACGTCGAAGATTTTTGTGAAGAAGTTCCGAAATGATAAAGGCAAAAGTGTGGTAAAGAAAATGAACTTATGAATGAGCAGCAGAGTGAGATGGTCATTTAGTTCAGTGATCGGCAAAATATTCAATTCAACGAAAAGTGGGTCAGTGTGCGCGAGTCTATCGGTTGAAGCTATTATGCGAATAATTCTTTTTTGGAGTATTTTCAGTGGCTGAAGATGAGGTGGGTACGTATTTCCTCAGACAATGTTGCAGTAGGATAAGTACGGATAGATCAGTGAGTAATACAAAATGTACAAAGATTTTTTATTTAGGCAGGACTTGATATGATTGATTACACCAATATTTCTCGAAAGTTTCTTACGTATTTCATCGATGTGTGTTACCCAATTTAGCCTAATATTTAGGGTAATACACCGCATTCGCATGATGGTTTGATTTGTAACTCATGCCGACAGAGGTTTTGCAAATCAGAAGAGAACTGGATTACAACACATATAAGGGAAGTGGGAAGAGGTGCCGACATACTGACTGCGTCATATGACTTCACAGAATAGACTTCTGGTAAACCTATTCTAAAGCACATACCAAGAATCTAACGATTCGTCATATGTGTTGTATCTCAGGTACGCTTTTATTGTACCTGTTCATGTGGCAACATGGATGATATGACCACACCGACCTTTGAATCATTTCGTTTAATTTACATCTTTGATCGATATATCCCGGAGTGATGAGCGCGAATGAAAATATCGCACTTTCGCGCGTTCCGGACTGGGACAGTGCGTTATCAAAAGTATGTGGACAATGATTGATGGGCTACTAAATTGTTTAAAGACTACAAAATGCGGCTTTACACACTAACCTGTATATTACATGTAAGCCTGCCTAGGGTGTACATCAAAACAATACCTCCCCCCACCCCCCACAGAGCGATAGCTGTATCTTGATGTCGGCCAAATACTAAATCTTCAGTATTTGCCAAATGTATATGCACAGTGTGTTTTATTTATCAGGTTTCTGTTTTGATGCGATAAGCTCTACTCTTAAAAGCATCTCAACTTGCAGAGAGAAATGTGATAAGATTTAGAAACAATGGTAGTGTTGCTTGTACTGCTTCTCGCGGGACAACATCCGCAAAATTCACTCAATTGAATACAGAACGTTTCAACAGATTTATCGAGGCATGCAATCATTCCATACATTAATTTGCCTCATTTTGTTCTTTCAACACCAAGTCTAGCTGCGTGAAGGCAGAAATTTGATATAGTCTCATTCCCGTTAAAACATTGTTTCTATCGTTCCACTGTTCGAATGAATGAAAAACACGGCAAGACATACTGTCTCGATTCAATAAACTAATCATTAATTTCAGCTACCCTTGGGATTAGATGGCTATAGCCCATGCTTGAGATTGAGTTTCCTCATGTCTCCGTCCCTGCTTGCATACCTAAATCAATCTGTTATGTGTCATCTGTGGTGAGTTTAAATATTTATTTAGTTGGTTAGTTTGCAATGCATCCGCGGTGACATAAGATCAGATAATTCATCAACCTAATGACTATAATGCGAAGGAATGTGAGCCATACATCAGCAATTACATCATGTTATACAACCTGGATAGAACATCCCAAAATGGTTCAACAATTCGGGGGTCATTCGTCCTCAATAAATAACTTCCGCCCCAACACTGGAAAGTAATTGATCGCAAAGCATAGATAAAAATAAATTGAAGAAATGGAGTGAATTATTTACCTGACAGACAGAGATTTTTCTGTTGTCAAAAGACAGATCACTGCTGAGTATGATATTAAAATGGTTTCATGCGAAGCGCTTTCATGTTTGAACATTACGTAGCCCATAACAGCCTAAGTGTATTAGCAAACCGGAATCATATTGGGGTGATTTTGAGCCTATTTACATTACCCCCGAGCAGAGGATCATGGGTAAATTCAAGATGGCGACCACGTGGGGTACCAGAAAAGTGATTGTTTTCGTCAAATTTCTTCAAACTTTTTGCTTTTCCGCGATGAAAAGTGGACAAAACTATTTTATTTCACATCACATTAATATTTACGAATTTATCATGGTGTTTTTTTGGAGAAATTGCATGAATAAAAAATTCGAAAAATCTGACCGAAAAATCGATCAAAATAAACTGTTTTCGAAAATGACACCACTGTGACGTCATCGAAGCGGCCATCTTGGATTTGTTTTTTACATTTTCTGGTAGAGCTTGACCCAAGGGTATGGTGTGGTAAGCTTCAGCCTCCTAGCTCAAGGGGTAAGAAAAATAATTAGGGAGGCATTTGCCCCCCCCCCCCCCAACCCCCAGGCCAGGATACGTCCCAAAAAGCCCAGGCCAGATAGGGTTAAAGATCAGGTCAGTTCGACACGATTGGAACAACATAATTCCGAATCGATGAGTCGTTAATTCACGAGCAGTCACATTTTTCTGATCTGCCTTCGGGAAAAGCGTTAATGGACAAATATGGACTTCAGCTGGTATCTTCACATTTCGTGACTTTGCGTCAATGGTTAAATACGACCCGTTTTTATAAGGTGTACATGTCTTCTACGTCACCGTGGATAGACTCACTTTCTCCGACTTATATTTGCTATGAATTAGTTGTTCATTAGAAGAGAGAGATAATTTAGATGTCAAGTATTCAGGTAACACACAACGCGTACCGTACATGATGTTGAATAACAGTCGATATTAAAATATAGCTTCCGAATATCTTACTCTGCAAAACTACATGTTGATCATTGGAACACGATATTTTCAAGAATAACAACGATGTTTCAGGCACACGCCATCGGGGAAAGACAGTCCGGAAACCGGAAATCAGAATCTCAAGCATTTTTGCAGTAGTCATAGTAATTATTCCCGAAGGCTGCATGGGTTCTTTATAACCAACTGATCATCTGACAGAGCTCCGTGAAGGTGACTTCAGGGTTATTAATGGATAGGAAGCAGCTGAGACGGAATACGCCAACGCCTGCATGAAATATGTTCGTCTCAATTGTTGAGCAAAATATTAAGCTGTATGTGGAGTTCCTTACAGTGGCTGAACAATAACATCCAAAAGGACCCGCATATGACGTATATATATTCCACCTAGTAGCATTTGTTACACAATTTCAATCAACATCACAAAGCATCAAACTGCAGAAACTTAATTATATAATTATTCGACAAGGCTGTTCAACCGATCTGTACCACGCAAAAGCCTTTGTCGATAAATATCGCATATGTATATTAATGAGACCGCAGAGAACATGATCTCTAGCACTATGTTTTGTTTGTTTGTTTGTTTGTTCGTTTATTCACCAGATAAAACTTATGTACAGTAAAGTTGAAATTTATACACATACATCATGAAAATCTGGCGGGATGAAAACCCCAAAGGGCTTGTAATGTCCCAAGTAATATAAAACTAAATATTTAAAGACAGATTTATACAGGATTTAGATAAACAAGACTGGGTGAAGATTAAGTATAAATTAGGTGAATAAACAGAGATCATAAATGAACAATAAACAGAGATCATAAATGAACAATGTGCATTTGTTTGCCATATAACATATTCCAGGGTCGGTGAGAGCCTTATACATTAAGTAAATATTCTTTCAGTTTTGATTTGAATAGTGATACGGATTCGCATGACTTTAAGATTGACGGCAGCTTGTTCCATTCTTTTGAAGCAATGATTTTAGGAGTATGTAAAGAAAGATTTGTCCGATAGAAAGGTCGATATAAATTATACAAATGACCGCGCGTAGGGTAGGCGTGTACCTGGAACTGTCTCGTAAAATAATTTTGAAATCGAACTGGAACTAAATCGAATTTATGAAGAAACTTATGGGCAAACTGGCGAGTGAGGTAAAGGTTCAGTTCTGACAATCTCAGGATCTTGTTGGAGGCAAACAAAAGCGCAGTGTGCTCAAGTCTAGAGCTCAGTGAAATAATTCTAACGACTCTCTTCTGCAGTGAAACAAGTGTATGAAGATGACTCGGATAAGTATTAGACCATACTACATTGCAATAACATATATATAAATAAATCAAAGAATAATAAAGAATGTAAAGGGTTCTTTGAGAAAGGGCTCCTTTGATGCAGTTTAGAACACCTGTGTTCCTAGAGATTATTTTAGATTATTTTTCACATAAACTCCAAGAAATTTGAATGACTTAACTTGTTCTATATTGAACCCTAAAACAGATAACGTTGGCATAAAATCTAAACGTGCATGTGAATGTGACTGAATAAGCATGAATTTTGTTTTCTCAGGGTTTAAGGATAACATGCTGCTTGAAAACCAGTTGTACATAAAATGAAGCTCAGCAGACATAGTTTGAAAATGGGAAAGAGGAGTTTCATCGGACAGTATTACACTTGTATCATCAGCAAACAGGATAATTTCTGAAGAGTGAATAGCCATATTTAAATCATTAATGTATATGAGAAATAATATAGGACCTAGTATGGACCCTTGTGGAACACCACACGTAACAAGACCTGGTGACGAAATAGTATCGTGATATAATGTAATAATGCAGAAATAACGGTCTGCCAAGTAACTTTTTTTCTAGGAAATCAGTGATTCGAGATGCCGCGGCCTTTTCAAGAATTTTGCTATAGCACGGTAAAACGGATATAGGTCGATAATTTTTCAATAAGTGGGTATCACCAGATTTGAAAATTGGCGAGAGTTTAGCGATTTTCATGGCAGACGAGAAAACTCCTGTTTGGAAGGATAGATTTATAATACAAGATAAAGGTGACGCAATGTCACTGGCAACCAGTTTGACCATAGACATGCATATTCCGTCAATACCAGGTGCGGTACATTTCGAATTAAGTATAAGCTCCGTTACCTCTGCTGCACTGGATGAAGTAAATTCAAAATCCTCATCTGTTGGGTTCTTAAAGAATTCGGAATATTCTACATCTACATTAGGTATTTTTATCAGCAAGTTTGATAGCTACGGTACAAAAATATTCGTTAAAACTATTCGCGACTTCAAGAGGATCTGCTATTTCTTGGTCACCAATTAGGAATGAACTGAAGGTACTGCTTTTGCTAGATCTATTAAGAAGTTGATTAACAATCTTCCATGTGCCTTTAATATCATTATTGAATCTATCATGAAAGAACTGTTTTTGCCGTTTTGAGAAGATGGTTCAATTTGTTTGGCGATATTGGCGTCGGATGCTTACATCATTAAGACGAAATTTTCGATTAAAGAGTCTGTTCTTCTCACGAATCAAATGAAGAAGAGCAGGCGTCACCCAACGTTTAAGTATTTTATAACTAGATATGCGTGTCTCCTCAAGGGGAAAACAGTCATCGAAAATATTCATAAAATCATTTTGAAATGATTCATAAGCTTCGATTACATCGCCGGTTTCACTGATCGTAGGATTCCAATCACATCGTTTTATTTTATCTACAAATATTTGTAACTTACATGTATGTCTGATTCCGCAAACCTGGGAAAATGAGCCCCGGATAATTCAATATCTTCATGGTGTCCATATGAACAATCTTGACCAAGATATGACTCTGGTGAAACAAGAGGAAATTTGGGGCATTTACGGATTATACGAACATTGTGATATCCTGCCGGCATCACTGAAACTGTTGACCGCTTCTCTCATGCAAGAGACTATAGCTTGCGTTTTTAAATATGAATGTGAATGCGTTATTTCGATAATGGACGGGGAACGTCTTCATTCATGGACGACGGCCGACTGTTGAATGTCGGATCTGACGATTACATTGAAGTACAATGTTAAGCTTAGCTAAGTTGTGATATTCTAGTTATTATATCTATAGCCTAGAATATCGTGAGTGTTGGCCTGATCGGACAAGGTTATTATAGATGTAGCTAACAGATGCTGTCAGCGTCCACTTCAATAAACCTCATGCCTTTCTAAATGGGGGTTTTCATTCAGGTAGTCCCGGTACGCGTATTCTCCAGACGATTTGAACGGTAGATTTCAAAATACCATCGACCTAGCCCAACATTAGTTTGTCGTTTCTGGATTGGTAATAGCGGTTCTTTGTTCAATCGGAACAGAATCTGCAGTATTCATTTTATTTCGATCAAAAACTTCGAAATGAATTATCAACTTGGATTTTCGTCAAGGCCGAAAGAATCGAAACACTGAAGCGTTCTCGCAGGCGACAAGGATGATAAGTCTTTGAGACTCCAAGAAACACGGAGGGAGGTAGCCGATAAATCAATGTCCTGTCGTGTTACTTTTAGATTTAGTCTTAAAAGTGTACAGATCCAATTGCGCTAATAGCTTAGGGCGGTTTCATTTTCAAAATGGATGATCAATTTCCTAGCAATTACCGTATAATTTTCAAGAGAGGCGAATATTTGGTAACCAAATTGATTAGAGACATACAATATAGGGGCTATAGTCCCCGGAGCCTACATGCATTTATCCTTTCGCAAAATTAATCAATTCCTCTAGTGTAACTGATTAGTACTGGGATAACCTGAAGCACTGGAATTCCATTAGAAACATTTGACGTTTTCCGAAATCTAGGTGTCATGCCCCCGTGAACGTCCCAGGATTATGGGACCATCGACAACAACTACAATAGAATTGATACTACGAACGCTGTGGTTCTTCACGTAAGCGCAATTCAATGCACGAGATTTATGCGTTTACGTGGAGAAGCTCAGAGTGTTATGTATTACTGAAGATCCCATGTGTAAGTCTAACACATTATATTACAATAAAATTATTTTACTAAAAGTAATATGGTTCGACCAATCTCTTTTAGGGATCTACGCCTGCTATTGTGTAAACTGAAAATGCCATTTCCTGCCCATTCTCTCTCGATACATTAGGCCGCCCCTCCAGGAAAGGGAAAATAATTTTTAAAAAATCGTGGAATTGATTAATTTATATTTCTCTTTCCACAAATGATACAATCCTGGACAAACTAATAGATGTTTTCCCTGTTCTATTTTTGATGAAGAATCTTGAAGATGATTATACATCTCTGAAATTCTGGCAAAATTTTAATATACACGAGCTTACGGAGCCGTGGAGGGGACATAGTTAATATTTTTTTAATTTCCCCCGAGATAATAACTAGGGGAAAATTCGCCATTGATCAAAATTATCTGGGGGGAAATTCGCGATTGGTCAATTATCTCGGGTGAAATTATCTCGGGGGAAATTAATTTTCTCCGAGATAATATCCCCCGAGATAATTATCTAGGGCGAAATTCGCCATTGGTCAATCATCTCGGGGGAAAATAATTTACCCCGAGATAATTTCACCCGAGATAACTGACCAATCGCGAATTTCCCCCTAGATAATTATCTCGGGGCAAATTATTTTCCCCCGAGATAATTGACCAATGGTGAATTTTCCCCTAGTTATTATCTCGGGGGATATTATCTCGGGGGAAATTAAAAAAATATTGACTATGTAACTATGCCCCCTCTACGGCTCCGTACGTACGAGCTTGCTATATTTATTTGAAAAATTGAAGGGCCAGACTAAGGAGACAACGGAACATTTTATTTTCCGGTACTCAATCCAGTAAAGTACAAATTTGACTAACGTTTCAAGTTTTGATAGCAAGCGACTAGATCGATACTATAAACAATTAAAAAAAAGGAATTTGGAAACAACGTGACTATGTTAAATAATAAATAGGCTTTGAAACTGAATTTAGGAGTTAGAAACGGTTAGAAAAACAGTACCGAAGTACAAAAATTGAGTACATGAGTTATCTCTCATTGGTCAAATTTATTATGACGTGTTCTGGGCCTTGTTTTCTCCCACAAACAAATGAATTCGACACTTGCTATGCTATCGCACGTTTCTGGACATATTTTTACCGTTCCTGAGTATGTCACATCATAAACACACCTTTATTTGTAATTGCAGGAAAACTAACATAGGGTTTCACCATCTTGCCTACTCAGATCATGGAAAAGAACTTTAGCATTAAAACAAAACCTGAAAATAAACAATGGGAAATTGATCAAACATCATCAACAACCAACGTCAATACGGTTACGGATCATTCGAATTGAGAATTTCGGTAATCAATTTGGTAACGTTATTGGAATTCATACGACGCCCCTCTGGACCTATTCGGCGGGGGGGTAGCTCAATGTCACACTCAAGGTTTTTTCACTCATATTGTGACAGCCAGTTGGGTTGCTAGAGGAAGCCGGAGTACCCGGAGAGAACCTCCGCTGACAAACTTCCAAATATGGACCAGCTGGGCTCGAACCAGTTTTCGGTGATTACCGTTAAAGTATTGCTCAAATATGTTACTATTGGGTACAGGTACCTTCTCTCGCAACATCACTCAGACTGTTCTCTGGAGTGAGTTAAAATGTGAATTACCAGATACCAAGGACTTGGCGATACATATCGCATGCTGATAGCAAAATACGAACGTAGCGTGCAAGATCTATGGCGCTACGTTTCGTAACTTGTGTCTAATTCCGCTTAACCCGGGGCTAGGGGCCGTATGAATCCATGTACTTCAAGATCCTCATGGTACTCATATGAACAGTCACAATCAAAGCGTGACTGAGATACATCATTCTTTAGATGACGACTTTACAACGGATATTATGGATTAAGAATACTGATCAGCGATACGGATTTGATATTTTTGGAACATCATGATGTCTTGCCGGCATCATTGAAAACTGTTGACCGCTTCTCTCTTGCAGGAAACAAGCCTATGTTTTTGTATACTATGATTGTCTTTTTGAATTTGGTGCTAATACTGTTATATGGAAAATGGAATAGGTCTTTGAATTATGGACGCGGATATTCTCTAATGGACGACGGCTGGATTATGAATGACGGATGAGACGCTTGTAATTGCAGAAACACAAGTGTGGCATCGTGCTTTATTGTTCACAGCTCGTCATTTTTTCGCGATATATACATCCTTCTCTCCGACTAATATTAACATTATAATTACTTTGTTTAATTTGCATATTTTATCGATATATCATGGAATGATGAATGCCATTCGGACAGGTGAACATTCCAGACTTTCTTCATCACTATTGGAATGTGAGAGAAGTACATGTTAATAGAATGTACTGAATCGAGTCGTATCTATTTCCACTGTAGTAGTTCTCTGAACGCTGATATTTCGACTAACAAAAAACATCTATGCTGTATTTGTTTCTAGTGAAAAAAGGGTCTCTTGTACTGGGACAGAACATTATTAAAAATATGTGGGCAACGATGGATGGGCTACTAAATGGTCGAATGACCGAAAATGTATGCCTTACAAACGGACCAACAAATTACATGTAAACCTGCTAGGACTTGCATCAAAGCAATAGTCTATGGCTATCTTGGGAATGAAGGGTAGTCTATGGGTATCTTGGAAATGGAGGGGTAGTCTATGGATATCTTGGAAATGAACGGGTAGTCTATGGGTATCTTGGAAATCAAGGGGTAGTCTATGGGCATCTCGGAAATGAAGGGGTAGTCTAAGGGTATCTTGGAAATGAAGGGGTAGTCTATGGGTATCTTGGAAATGGAGGGATAGTCTATAGGTATTTTGGAAATGAAGGGGTAGGCTATGGGTATCTTGGAAATGAAGGGGTAGGCTATGGGTATCTTGGGGCAACATCTCGTAAGAGATAAGGATTTCAAGATTATTCCACATTCAGTTCTATTTCTGTTCATGGTACGTGTACATGAATTTCACTCGGCTTTATCCCATAGCTATCCTGACACGTTCGTCCAAATGAACATTGAATGCCGTCCTTCATTTGTTCTGTTTGGGGACACCCTAGTTAACCAGTAATTGTTCTTACTTGTAAAATATTGTAATGAAGCACATACATCGGGTCCCCTCTGGACCCCGCCCCCCAACCCCCCCCCCCCTCCCCCTCCCCCCACCCCTTCCGGGGACTCGCCGCTGAAGAGAAAGATTTCTCCGTTATACAATGTAAAAGTACATTGCATATTTCAAGCATCCAGTGAGCATCAATTGAAATATGGTTTAGCTATCCTTTGGGTTACTCTCTAAAATAATTAATTAGATTGAAAATTCAATCTGTTAGATTGGAATTAGTGACCAATCTATTCGATTGAATATTCCATTTATTAGTTTGAAAATTTCAATCTAGTACATTGAATTTTCTGTCTACAACAGATTCATTTTATCGTTTTCAATCTATTAGATTGGATATTTTCAATCCAAGAAAAGATTGGTCACTAATTTCAATCTCATAGATTGATTTTCAATCTAATTATTTAAGGGAGTACCCCAGTGAACTCATAACCATGCTGAATTCAAAACAAGCTTGATTTCTGACCTTTTGATACACGATTTAATATCCAGCCTGTCACGTTCTTGATAAGCCTACTGGCATTGGTTACAGGTGCCTTCTCATGCAAACTCTAATCAAGCTGTCGTCTGGAGTGAGTTTAAATATAAACTACCATGTACCTTTCAATGTGTGATAGGTGACCTGAATATTGTGAACCTAGAACAATATATTTCAAACTGACAGCAACAAAAAAAGTATACGTTTAGCATCGTGTTTCAGGTTCAAACATAGCACGAGTCCATTTCATTTAGGTGTATATAGTATTTCGCTCAGAATAATATCACCCTATCTCGCATTCATTGTCAACATCTGTTGAAATCCTTTTTTCGATATATCATGGAGTGATGAATGCTTGATAATCTCATGCTTCCCTACAGGCTCTATTGTCAACTATTGAAATAAGAAAGAAGTGTTTATGTGCATCATCGAGTCTCGTCTATCCAATGCCATCGTTGTGATATGGAAGATCATCTTTCCTTTTGTGTTTCTTCGGCAAGCAAATAATTACCATTCGTTCTTCATTTTTCCAATAAGGAACTACAAACGTCCGATTGTCTAACAAGATGGCGAAGATCTCCCTACCAGGCAGGAGCTTTGTGGGACCTATCCAGCCCTTGGGGGAGGGCCATTTCGCCCCTCTCTCAATATTTTTCCTGGCCATTAAGCTACGGAGCTTACCACACGATATCCCTGAGTCAAGCTCTATTAGAAATGTGAAAGAAATATCCAAGATGGCGGCACTGGTGACGTCACATCACATGGCAATCATTTTGAATTTACTCATGATCATCGGCTCGGAGGGTTGTGCAAATATACTCAATATGACAATATGATAGGGGATAGAGGAAAACGTTTGGCATGGGGCTTAATGGCTCACCATCTCTCTACCCAACCCCAAGACGGGTAGGGTTAATCCAGGTCATCTTTTCGGGTATAACGACCACAGCAGTACAGGCTGACGGAATAAGGTAACTCCCACATGCTAGAGTTGCTAGATTAGTTTGGTTTACAATGTCAAATTCTGAATCGATTAGTCATTAATTCAAGAGCAGGCGAAAGAGGACTGCTTTTTTAACTTTCTGATTACCGACTCGGAAACGTGTTAATAGTCGGGTATAGGAATTCAGTTGCAATGCTCAAATTGCTTTACGTCATGGACCTGCCTACGGGAATTTGCTTACTGACAAACTTAATATTTCTGAGTCACGAAACACAATTTTAGTCTTGTACGATTACAAAGGTTGTGTACACAACTGCAGATTGTGTAACAGGTTTTTTCAAACCCTTAGAGATAGCTTCCGACAGATTCCGAGATTCCTGAACCTAGTGAACCCAATCTTCTTCACAAACCACATAGAGCTTAATATTTCATTCAATTTACCCATATATTAAGGAGAGGTATAGACGTGTATATACCTCGATGGGTAGGGGCAAAGAAATGGCGCGTTAATTGCTAATCGCCAACGCCTGCATGTAATATGTACTTCGAAATGTCATTGCTATAATCATATCTGTCAAATCCCACAATCGTTCTTATAAATGGTAGTTTATGACCTAAACTATGTCGAAGGTTAACCGTTGTTCGTCAACCTTAGACGTACGATGGAGTTTCGCTCACGATGTGCTTTAATAGTACACGGATTTCGCGAGCGTCACCTTTGCTGCTAACTTAACTTTTCAACTTATTGATATCAGAACAACAACTGCAAACTGTCCATTCTTCGAGGTTCGATGCTGCCAAGTGTTAAAAGTCCGCCCTAACTTGAGTCTCCTTGCTCATTACAATACAAACGTCTAATCTGATAGATGTATTCAGTAGCTGACCGACGTCCATAATAAAGCTCCCTGTTGACAACTGTAAGACCTTATTCATAAAATAATATGCGCCAAGGACCAAGCCGGCATGCCAGCACCAGAATATCGAATATCTTCATATAGAAATAGCCTCTTTATTGTATTCACCGATGTCGTTATACCCAGGCTTTTCTTTTCTACATTATAGTTGATAAGTAATTCGCGTCCGATTACAAGGAGGACATTTGTAAACAGTGTTTGCTTGCCCAATCTGGCGGTAACTTATTTTGAAAAAAAATATATATTTCCTTCGTTTTTGATTTAGAAGGTTAATTAATTACATGTATAGCAATATTCGTCTGTTTCAATCTCTTTGTAGGCATATAATTTCAGCTCACTGAAGTTGCGGTTTTAAATTAATTCAACTAATTGGCGGTTTTCTATGCTTGAACACATATTTAAAGGCAAGAGCTTTTCTAAAGTTATCCTAGGTAAAAAGTGTTCAGGTTTAATAAGGCTCTGTGTCCGTGCCTTAAATTCATATATAATTACATGTATAAGAGAAAATCAGCGAATAGCCTTCTTGATTTTGAACATAATTATATTCTGACTGGAGTTATATATACACATGCACTCAAGCTAGTTTCTGACAAGAGAGAAGCGGTTAATAATCATCAATGATGCCGGTAATGATGCCATATCGTGATGGTATCTCATGCCTTCGAGATGAACCGATAGATTATTCCTTCCCTGAAGCCGGGAGAACAGAATAGGAGAAAAGGTCTCGGGTTTCAGGATTGAATATGAGATTCGTCGCTTCGTCGTGAGGCACTTTCAAGAAGGATCGAGATGGTACCCGACGGGCATGTACTTCGAGATAAAACCGGGATGACAAACTGATAGAGTTAAACCTGGACCATTCGAGACGCGATTTATTCGGTTATCTAGAGATCGTCTCAGTTGATTGGACATGGTCCCTTATTACCTAAGTGACGAGATTAACAATATTCTGGTTCCTAGCCCCGGGTAAGAAACAAGTTACGATGTGTAACACCGAGATTCTTGTTCACTACGATCGTACTTTGCTATGAGTTTTATTTGTGGTATGACGGCATTGGGGTATTTTAATACTTCTCTCGCTGATGAGACATGCATGGTGTTCAACCGGAAATAATTTAGTGCAGCTTTGCAATATTGAACAGTATTGACCAGTGTTTTATGGCAGTTTTGAAGCGTCAACAATTGTCAGTCGTGGGGTGGTTGGATTGTATTCACCGGAAGATATAAGGTCGAAAATAGGTTATATCCTGACATACTTTAGTAGTCATGATAATTGAAGTTATCTGATGACACTATATATTGGGTCTTGATGTCGGTTCAGTGCCAAATGCTAAACTTCTGTAGTCGCTAATGGCCAAAGCAAAATTTCCATATGCGTCCGACAACAGTGTGTGTTTTATTTCTCATGAGATTTGTGTTTTGGTGTGATAAACTCTACTCTAAAAAGCAGAGAGGAAATGTTGAAAGCCTTACTTCTCTCGTCAAAATACTCGCGAAATTCTCTCAAGTAAGCCGTGAACGTTTCAACAGATTTGTCGAGGAATGCAATCATTACATGCATTTGCTTCGTTTTAGTTTTCAACGCCTGAAGTCCAACTCCGCCAGGGTCGAAATTCGATATAGCCCCATTCTTATTAAAAATGTCTTTTTAGCATTTCCCTCATTGAAATGATTAGCAAAGCAAGGCTTGTTGTCTCGATTCAATACACTAGTTCCAGCTACTCTTGGGATTAGATGTCTGTCGCCCATGTTTAAGATGGAATTTTCTCATGTTCCATGGCCTTGATTGCACACCTAAATCAATTTGTCCTGTGTCATCTGTATTGAGTTTAAATATTTATTTAATTGGCTAGTTGGAATGTATCCTTGCTGAGATAAGGCCAGCTAATTCATCAACTTAGTGTCTATAATGAGAAGGCCAGTGAACCATGCAAAATCAATTACATCGGGTTTTGTAACTCCAATTAGTCAGTCGTCCACAACAAAGAATTTCCGCGTCAATAATAATGGAGAGTAATTGATCGAAAAACATAGATAAAAGTGAAATGACCGGTGGGATTTTTAACACGTAAGACACCAGGGACTTGTTTTCTGTTGTCAAGAAAAAAAAAACAGAACAGATTTGATCAATGGAACGCAAAGCAGATAATATCATGAATAACAGCGTTGTTTCAGATTTGGGGGAAAGAAATCCAAGAAACTGGTAACCAAAATCTCAAACATCGTTGTACAGCAGTCATATATTAATTATTCCCGGTGATATTTTGTCTTTGCGTCTATTTGGCAAGAAGATAATTACCATTAATCCGCCATTTCTTTCAATATGCGACTATATACTTTTGATTGTCTAAAAAAAATATCGAATATCTCCCCACTCGGCCTGGGCTTTGTGGGACCTATCAAGGCTTGTTGCGGAGCCATTTCTCTCCTCACTGAATATTTTCCTACCCTCTGAGCTAGGGAGCTGAAAAATAAAACACAATACCCCTGGAAAAAGCTCTGTCAGAAAATGTATTTTAAAAATCCAACATGGCCGCGTTGATAGCGTCACAGTGACAGCATTTCCAGAAGGCATTTTTGGTCGGTTTTACGGTCAGATTTTTTTCAAATTTTTTCTTTAGGTGATTTTTTTCGCAAAAACTGCATGAAATAGCAGTACATAATAATCGGATTCGAAATAACATATTTTGCCTACATTTATCTGCAGGAAAGCAAACATTTTGAAGAAAAATGACGAAAACATCACTTTTCTGCTACCCCACATGGTCACCACTTTCAATTTGCTCATGATGATCTGCTCGAGGATTCAAAATGACCCCAATATGATAAGCTACAAAGTCACGGAGTGTTAGCTCTCAATTTTTCGTCGTTCCTGAGATACGGGAGAAAGGTTGGTATAGGAGGCCATAGTGACTCACAACCCGCCACCTCCCGCTCCAGGCCGGATAGGGTTAATCCAGGTCATCTTTACGGGTATAGCAACCACAGTACAACATGCTGGAGGAATAAGCTGATTCCTATGCTAGCGATTGTAGCATAGTTTGGTTTGCAATGTCGAATATTCATTACTTGAAGAGCAGGCGAAACAGGACTGCCACTTTTTGTCTTGCTGATTACCGACCTGGAAACGTGTTAATTGTCAGGTATTGGAGATCAGTTGGAATGCTCAAGTTGCTTTACGTCATAGATTTGTCTCCGGGAATTTGCTCACGGACGAACTCAATATTTCTAAGTCACGAACTATAATTTTGGCCTTGTGCATTTACAAACGTTATTTACACAACTGCAGAAGATTGTGTAACAGTGGGGTTTTTTTCAATTGCTTAGAGATTGTTTCCGACAAATCCCGAGATTCCTGATCCTAGTGAACCCAATCTACTTCGCTAACCGCACGAAGTTTACTATTCCAATCCATTCATTAAGAAGAGGCATAGACGTGAATATACATCAAGTGATAGGGGCAATGAAATGGCGCGTATATCGCCAACGTCTACATGTAATATAGTGTATTTCGATATATCATTGCTCATTGTTAACCGTTGTTCGTTAACCTTAGACGTACGATGGAGTTTTGCTCACGATGTGCTTAGTACCTGGCGTTCACGAGCGTCACCATAGCTACCAACTTAACTTTCCACCTTATCTATATCAGAGCAACAACAGCAAACGTACAGTCCATACTTCGAGGTTCGAGGTTGCCAATTAAGTGTTAAAACTCTAAAGCCCTAATTTGAGTATCCTTGCTCACTACAATACAAACGTCAAATCTGGTAGATGTATTCAGTAGCTAACCGATGTTCCGTGTTGACAATTTTGCAAGACCTTATTCATAAAATAATTGACTCCAAAATCCAAACATCATGCAATATACACAAATGAGAGTATAATGTCGTGAAGTGGGAGATGACAAATCAAACTACGAGCAACTGGGCTCAGACCAGAAGGAACACCATGAGTGGCGAAAATCTTGTCAAATGCGGGGATTGTCGATTTTGCTCAGGTTGACGACACTTTTTCAACTTCTGGGTTTCGGGAGTATTCGCCATACACTACTAATAGGTAATTTCCTGAAGATAGTGGACCAAAGAAATCCGCGCAAACTGTATACCATGGCGCTAGTGGTAGTTGAGTCATCTTCAGTGGTTCTCGACGTGAAGAGTTTTCAGGGGTCGCGGCTTGACAAAGGAGACAGTTGTTTATTGTGGATTCGACAAGTCGATCGATACCAGGAAGCCAAACCTTCTGGCGAATGAGTTTTTTCGTCTTGACTGTCCTTTGATGTCCTGCGTGTGCAAGGTCACCAATTCGTTGTTGAAGGGAAGTGGGTATGACGATACGTGATCCTAAGAGCAGGATGTTATCTGCTTGATTGACACATAACTGACGATGGACCGTAGCAAAGATTGGAGTTACGTGACTGTAGCAGCATCGTAATCTGATGACTTGTATGGTATTTTCCACTGCCTGTGTTTAGTCATATCTATGACTTTCTGAAGGACTGGGTCATCTTTGTGGCATTCTGGATTTCTTTCAGTGCAATAGCTTTGGGAATAGCGTGCTTTGTGAGAAAATTGATGTATTCCTCAGCCATATTTTCTTCACAACTCGATTGTTTTGACGTGCCAACGGGGTGTCTGGACATGAAGTCAGCTAGTTTGTTTGCACCTGGGCGATACACGACGTTGTATGAGTAGCCTTGTAGTTTCAGAATCCAACGTTCAATTCGAGCAGGTGGCTTAGAATTGGACTTGTTGTACAATGGTATCAATGGTTTGTGATCACTGATAACAGTGAATGGTCGGCCGTATAGGTAAAGATGGTTACGAAGTATTCCCCATGTAATTACAAGCGTCTAGTCCGTCATTCATAATCAAGCCGTCATCCATTAGAGAATATCCGCGTCCATAATCCAAAGACCTATTCCATATTCCATATAACAGTATAAGCACCAAATTCAAAAAGACAATCATAGTATACATAAACATAGGTTTGTTTCCTGCAAGAGAGAAGCGGTCAACAGTTTTCAATGATGCCGGCAAGACATCATGATGTTCCAAAAATATCAAATCCGTATCGCTGATCAGTATTCTAATCCATAATATGCGTCGTAAAGTCGTCATCTAAAGAAGTGCCTCGCGCTCTGTTTGGCTGTATCTTTGTTCTACAGGTGTAAGTGAACGGCTGGCGTAGGACACCATTTTCGTACCAGAGATCTCATCTGTTTGGGTAAGTATGGCACCTAGTCCAACTGGGCTTGTGTCGACAACGAGCTCTACAGACTTGTTTGGGTACACCATGACGCTTTCATCCGTGAGTGCTGACTTAATGTCAATGAAGGCATTTTCCTCTTGATCGGTCCAGGAGAATATAACGTTCTGTCTGGTCAGGTCTCGCAGTGGTTTGGACAATGTTGCTAAAGCCAGGATGAAGCGAGCGCAATACTGGACCATTCCCAGGAAGCTTTTCACTTCTGTTGCGTTTGTTGGACGACTTGCTTGCTTTATTGCTTGAACTTTCCCAGGGTCAGACGATATACCATCCATGGAGAAGACGTATCCGTAGAAGTCCATTTTGGACTCGCTGTACTCACATTTTCCTGCATGGGGAGTGAGATTTCGTTCTCGGAGACGGAGTAATGTTGCTAATGAACCAAGATGTCGTCGCTGATATTAAGGACACCTTCAAGTCCTTGTAGTGCCATTTCAATGTGATTTTGGAATTTTTTGGTGATTTTCCAAAATTTAGACGTTTGTACCTGAAGAGACCAAGATATCAGGAAAAACTTAATAGTCTTCTTATAATATGAACAAGTACAACTGGTCATCTGCATATATAAATTTTACTTGACTGACATTGCCGCACCGACCTTGTGCTTTCAAAAGAGTGTTGGAACATGCATAAAAACCGATCTCAGTTATATATACACGCAAACTAATTTCTGCCCAGAGAGAAGCGGTCAATAATTTGTAATGATGCCGGCAAGGCATCACGAAGTACGTTGCTTATCGTGATGGATTCCCATGCCTTCTAGATGAATCAATACAATAAATCCACTGAAACCGGAAGGACAGAACCAGAGGAAAGATCTCGGTTTTCGAAATGGATAAGAAATTGGTCGGTTCTTCCTGAGGTGATTCGAATAAGGATCGAGATAATACCCGAAATGGCATGTACTTCGAGGTAAAACCGGGATGTCACAGAGGGGGACGATGAATATAAATATTGAATACCGTTACTTTCTTGCATCTCTCACCACATGACCGCTAAATTTTTGTGTCATGGGAACAATGGTTGGGAGAACTTCCTTGTGTCTGATGGTAAGAGAGCTGATTATCTTTTATCAATTCAAACCTTGTCACACTGTTCTTGAACTTTACATACTGAAATATCAGCCTAGAAAAAATGCACTATTTTAGAACTGTTGTGACATTTCTTGTGACGATTTTCTTTTGTAGCAAAAATTTGACATCGCAAAACAAAATTATATTGTCTCTCCATATATTAGGAAGTTTGATTATTTTGAAGAAATTTAACCCTATCTGCCCTGGGCTTTTTGGGATCTGTGCAGGCCTTGAGGGCCGAAATGCCCCCCCCCCCCCCTAATTATTTTTCTTACCTCATAAGCTAGAGGATTGAAACTTACCACACTATACCCTTGGGTCAAGCTCTACCAGAAAATGTAAAAAACCGCTGTTTTACTTTTTTAAAGTCACCGCTTTGATGACGCCACAGTGACGTCATCTTCAAAAACGGCATTTTTTGGTCGATTTTTCGGTCAAATTTTTCGAATTTTTTATTTATGCAATTTCTCCCCCAAAAGTGCATGATGTATTAGTAAATATTAATGTGATGATGCCATTTTGGAGAAAAATGACGAAAACATCACTTTTCTGGTACTCCATGTGGCCGCCATCTTGAATTTACCCATGATTCTCTCCTCGGGGGGTTATGCACATAGGCTCAATATGACCCCAATATGATAAACTATAAAGTCACAAAGTGTCAGCTCTCAGTTTTTCGTCCTTCTGGAGATAGCGCAGAAAGTTGGGGGGGCCCAAGGACTGGTAGGGTTAAAGTGTCATATCTTTGCTACAAAAGAAAATCCTCCTGAAATTACTACAAAATAGGCCAGGGAGCACGTCCGGTTTTATGCATTTGACGATAACAATTCTTTGGAACTTCAAGAAAACATAATCTTGCAGGTTTAGGAGTGACAAAAAATCTACTGTATTACCATCACACACAAAAGAGTTTTTCGTTTGTAAACGTCGCATATCCTTTTGGAGTGAACACTAGAGTGACCTTAAGCTGTTATATTGTAAAAAGTTCATTTAACGCTGGTTACCATAGGCGGCAAGGAATGCATGATTATAACCTGTTGTACAAAGTTTCCGATCGAGCGAAACTAGCTTATTACATCTAGATGTTAGTGGATGTTCAAGGTTGCTAAGCAACCAATATATATAATAACATGCTTTTCAGGCGGACTGGTAGGAAAATGCCTTGAAGGGTAAAACAGTTCAAAGTGCTGTCACCGGATAAATTTCCTGACATTATCTAAAACCCAATTGTATCATTAGTTTGACGCCATGCCACTTCGAAGATAGCTAACCGTTTTCTTTAAATCAATGTGTTTGACTATGTCGGACTAAATAATCTCTAAGAGAGGATAGGCAAATCATTTGTAACTTCAGAGAAATTCAATTGTATCTCTCCGTCTTGCCATATACAGCCAATGCGATCAACACCACGGATGCGAGGGACTGGTGTGATATCTACGTCACTACGTAGAATACCCTCGAAATGATCTGCGAGTTTTGTGAGGTGAATGTAGCTGTCATTTGTACTCGGGGTCCATCAACGTCATTCAAACTTCTATAGAGCTATTAATGATATACAATTATGTTTTAACTGATATAGCCATGATTTTGATTGTAATGTGTGAGTGTTATGTGTATACATGTACGTATTACATGTACTGAATGTAGAGACAAACCATAGGATAGTCCCAAAGAAACAGTTCTAGTCATTATGGGGTGAATTTCCCTTTTTAGGGCAAACCAATTTAAAATGGGGTATTGCAATACGACTTTGGCTAAATTTCAACTGATATTTCCAGATTGACTGTAACCAGGGTTAAATCTCCCATCAATGCCTCAGTGCTCGTAGTTGACTTGAGACCCACGTGTACTTTTTCTACTACCTCGACCTTGATAAATAAGGATTATTGTATACCCATTTCCATATCGGCCTCGATATTATCCCGATACCCATATCAGCCAGAGAGCCGAATTAAGGCCAGGGGGCAAATATGGGGAGTCGAGGGCTGATGCCAGGGATGAAAATAAAAATGAGTATATCATGATCTGTTTATCACATATCTACCGATGAATGATATCATTGTAATTGACAAAACAATTCGGCCTGGATCTGTTTTTTACATGATACTGTTTCATCGAAAATTTGACCCTCGATAAAATGCAGCCAATGTTGCCAAAATTTCTTTGTTCCATTGTAATGATACACAATACGTTGCAGCACGACAGATATTGGGACGTAAAGTTTAAAATTCGGGATCGATTATCGGATAACTACGCATAAATCGTAACATTTTAAGTTCTAAAAGAGCACTATAAAGTGCAATCAGCCAGGCTGCAGAGAGAATACGAGGAGGCCCAAGGACAAAAATCTATATGCATGATATGGAACGGTGACATTCCATAGCATGAACGGGGCTAAACGTCCAATATCATAGGCAAATATGTGAGGAACATAGTTAACCACGGCGCCGACTTGAGCGTCCTCTCGTTTCCATTTATATACTCCCTCGGCCCTCCGCGCTAATCAACATACTTAGCCAATTAACAACTGTAAGGAGCCCCTGAGCTCCCTATGACCTTATCACAAGCTTCTGTTGGTGAGATCTAGGTAATCCATAAGAAACAGATACAATCAATCTGCAATCAGGACGAATGTCTTTGTGGTCCAACATTGGCGGTGAAAGCATTTCTACGAATTGGTGGCATACAAAATCTGTGATAAATATCGTACACTGACGGCAAAATAGTTTCGTAACCTGTGTCTAATTTCGCTTAACCCATGGGCTAGGGACAGTTTGAATATCGTGTTTTACATGAACAGGCCCAATCAAAGCGCGGATCAGATAATACTCTGGAAACGACTTGGAATTCATTTGGATGAAGAATAATGATCAGTGGTTAGGATTTCATGTGTAGAACATCATCATATCTTGCAAACATCATTGAAAACTGTTGACCGTTTCTCTTTTGTAGGAAACCATCTTGCGTTTTTTTCTTCTTCTTTTTGGGGGGGGGGAGGGGTATTTCACACACATTTAAAATTGGTGCTAGCTGTCATACACAATAAGTATTTCGATTATTGACGCGGGAATACATTTATGGACGATGACTAACTATGGAATGTCGGATCTGACGCCTGTTACAACACTTTATCCTACACAAGGGTAAACAATGATTCCATCAATTGCAATCGATGCTTTATTAGAGAGAACGTGTTTGTGAAACAGTTTCTTTGATCAGACAGGCAAGTTCGCGACATTTGTCTTCCTCATTGCTAATAGTCTGTTTTGCTTTCCCAGATCACTCACCTAACGTGTAGTGGGCAGACAGGGGGCTTGGGAGGAATAATACCCTTTATTAAGCATGGTAAATATTCGAAAACAACTATGGTCTAGTGTGCATAATCTGCTGTAATCATTGTGTACGAGATGAGGTAGAACATGGAAGTTCATAAGAGCAGCCGATATAGATAGAATATGCAAGTGAGGTATGACAAACCATAGATATAGAGCGGGCGGATGGTAACATTTCAATCGTGACGGGCATTTAAAATGTTAAAATTCAAGCTCTTCTTGTAGAGAATAATCTATTTCTCATAAAACAAACGAGTTTTGGTCTCTAAACGTAGCTACATGTACTCTTCTTAACTTGATAGAGCTGAACATGCAACTCGTCGAAGTATTCGATTGAGATTGTTCGCTTCGTTGAGAAGTGAGATTCCATTAGCAAATAAAACCCGCGATCGAATTTCCTGGAGCTAAAACAATAATCACCGGAGTTGTAACAGTATATACGTGTGAAAGTATTGGAACTCACAATGTAAATGACTGCATCCTTAGATGTTATTTTCCAGAGTACTCAATGAAGTCAATCGCACAACATCGTATTATCCCCGTCGAACAAGCTCGTTTATCAAGCTACACTATTACTATGCTTAAACGTGGCCATTACATCCGACCCAACGGTCCGCCGAGTTGGCCAAATTTACAAATGTTAAGTCGCTAATTCGGAATCCACGGAAAAGCAATCATTCCGAACATAGATATCACACGTTTGATGATATATTGTCACCAAACCCCGTATCAATTCATACAGTCATTGGTCGATTACACGGCTTGAAATAACTATATCACGACAAACGGGGTTGAAATAATTCACACACGGGTTTGAAATAGTTTGTAACCTGTTGCCCCTGACTACCGATCAAAACGAGGCTACGGAAATTCATCTGAGCTGCAGATCGCAAAAATGTCAACAAATTCAGCTGAACGAAGGTTTGTCACACTTTTATCTCGACTGTGGGCTTTTTCAGCTTTCTTCAAATGATGATTGTCTTTCAATTCGAGAATATACGAGTGATATGAGAAAGAATCCATTATTTGGTGACAAAATCGTTATCTAGGTTTGGGTCAGGGTTGATCGGGTTTTGTGACCTGCCTGTGAATTTCAACCCTTCGCCGCTCAACCCTTCCTCAAACCTAGATAACTCATAATGTACATTTCTTATTTCTTGGGAATACCGTTTGCTTTATTTGGGCTTATCTTGTAGGTTAACCGCTAGAACACTGGCGAAGAGGCGAACATGATACAAAGAGGTATATCGAAAGGCCAGTAGAAGGCTGACCAAGATACAGCCTTCGCGTGTTTGACGAATTAGATTGATCGCATGAATATATTTGGACTACACGTGAATTTTCAAAGGATTGTATGTTTTCTTCAGGCACGACCCACAATCTGCATGCATTAGTACTCTAACAATGATTCAACACATACAACCTATCATAAATCTATGCAGAATCCAAGGAACGACAAATTATGCCAATCTTTTTCACATTTCTCTTGATATTTTGACGATGGCTACAGTTTTTATTCCAACAACTGCTGTTTGTTGGCTCACTGGGTTTATCAGCGGTTCGTTTCCTAAAAAACGTTTCTGCGCCGAATATCAGCACTGACTGAGATACATCATTCTCTAGATGACGACTTTACAACGAATATCAATTGGATTAAAAATAGCGATACAGATTTGATAATTTTGGAACATCATGATGTCTTTTTTGTTTTTTTCTGTTTTGTTTTTTGTTTTTTTGTTTTTTTATTTGGTGCTAATGCTAATGCCTTTATACGGAATAGGTATTTGGATTTTCAACGTAGAAATTTGTGAATGGGCGACGGTTTAATATTGATTGACGGATGAGACGCTTGTATTCCTTGCATTTCGCATAGATTAGTGATAGGATAAATGAATAGGAACTCTATAAGTGTTTCGACGCATGTAGACTACCGATCAAAATTAGAAATCCCATCGAGGTTCATGAATTGTCAGTTTCACATTTATTAGGCAGCTGATTTTGAGAAAGAATTTCAGGGTCAATAGTAGCGAAAAATATATTCAACAAAGTCAGAGCAGGTACACAATTAAGAGTGTTGTATTGAATTCAATTGAAGGTTTATTCACCAAATGAGGTCTGAGCAAGTTTTCAAATACAGGGGGCTTGTTCTATCCCAGCGTAACTAATAAAATATTCATAAAACGAGCAAGCGGTATTCTTCTACCCAATGTATCAAGCTAATGTCCATATTCACAATTGGAGCGATATGCTAGAGGTGAAACTCGAGAATACGGTGAGTTCTCGGACGTAGCCTTAGTATCTCAGCCGCGATTTTATTGCAGCTGTTCATGTGGAGACTATGAAGTATCCACACGGCTCCTAGCACCGGCTTAAGCGGAATTAGCGGAACAATGCTTTACATTCTTCATTTACATGGACATCGGTATGTCAGTAGGATCTTCAGTACAATCAAATGAGATAAAATAAAATACGAAACAGATATCGCTTCACTTGACTTTGGCTTACGGATATACAAGTCTTTGCTGTCATAATAGACAGGTGAAAATTGCTGAGCATGTTATCCTATATTACCTCTAGTACCACGCAAGGACCACATTTCGGCCCGCGCGGACTGGGTCATCGGAAATTACAACGAAAATAAGCACTCTAAGTTACAACTTCTGCGTGTTAATAACACGTCATGTCATAATATGGTGATAATTTAACCAGTAGCGGTAATTTTGTTGCAAATGAAACACATTGAGGTGGGATGATCTATATGGGAATATACGATATTTCAACTGCTTCTTTGAACTGCAAAGGTTTGGAACTATTGAATGTCGCATCCAACACTAACAGCAACCTACGAGTGTAGTGTTCAGGATTTCCGGAGTAAATTTCGCAGCATATGTCTAACTCCACTTAACTCGAGACCAGGAGTCTTTATGAACACCTTGTGATGCAAGATGTCATATGAACCGCCAAACTCAAGGCTTGGAGACATTTAATCCATTATAGTAGGAGCCGTTTATTACATCTGACGGTCACACATATCATCAATTTCCATCGGATGTGTTGACAGAGCTATTACATCAATTACAATATTACATCAATATTTTTATCTAATTCTGTTCAAGCCGGTGATAGAGGTTGTGTGTTCATTCCACTCCAGGTGTGTCAACATATACATATATAAAATGGCGTGGCTGAGATACAAAACATCACATGAATCCCTCTTGATACTTGGAATGTCTTCAGGAAGAAGAAAACAGACAGATATCGGCCTGTGGGGTCTAGTGACTTCTTGTCAGTACGCCGGAATATGGTTATACTTCATACCTACATTTAGAAAAGTATTTGATAGAAAGAACAATTGACGAACATAAGTTTTTGTAATACAGAGAAGTAAGTATTTATCTTAGACGATGCTCATCTTCCTTATGTAAGTCATTAAGTTCATTTGGATTTGCATAACCCGCCTATTTCGCATATATAATTGTGTAATTTACGTCTACTAAAGTCACATAAGTAGTAGGTATTGTAAACTAGTACTGTTCTAAAAGGATATACACTTGGTGTACTTATCCATTTCTATGATAAATCATACGATGTAAATATGTAAGTTTTCGAATTCAGAGATCTTAATGTAACAAAAGCGTGTATACACAGCATCAATCCACCCTAAATATGGGATAGTTGATATTCCTAATATTCATTGCCGTTTGAGCTGAGCGTTTCTACGACAATCAAGAAGAAAAAGCCTTCCATTGTCCATTCATACCTGGTCTGTTACAGATAAAACCTATACTGACCAACGTCTGTGAAGTCATGTGACGCAGTCAGTATGTCGACACCTCTTTCCACTTCCCTTATATGTGTTGTAATTGCAACAACGACTACAGCTAATCTCGATAAAGCAGACATCGTGATCACATGTCTAGCTTAATAAGTCATAGCCGTCTCTCGGGTCATTGACTTTCAGCATTCGCCACTTCGTCCCAGATTGATCGAGACATTTCGTTCTACATTTCAACTATGTCCTGGAAATTAGACACGAACATCTCGACTTACTCGTGTAAATATAATGTATTCACAATTATTCCGTGAAGCTTCCTCTGCAAATTGAGGTTAATAAATCAGACACCTGATAATTTGGTAAATTAACAGTTCTCTACCTCCTCAGATACATTTATTCAGGCAAACCTTCGATTGCAAATTAATCACTTCCGGTAGATAGCGTCATTCAACAGGACATGACCATGGCGTGGATTCTCTCAAACCATATGGGAATTTGTAAGCACAGTGATATGACCTATATGTACATGCAAGTTGTTTCTTAGTTAATCATGTTGCAGAACAAAAGTAGAAGTATAGGAACATGTAGCTGTACCAATGAAGAGTGATGGCATGATATAATATCACATATAACAACACGGGGAAATTGTGTCATGTCAACAGGATCAACTATAGCCACATTTTGATATATTTGCATAAATTTTGCTGTGGATATGTAAATTATTCCGCTAATCAACGTTCACCTCACTATATCTTATTGTTGATATTAAGGTGGTTCAGACCTCAAAACTTTGTCCGGTGACCTGCCGTTATATTCTAACTGTTGAAACCTGGGGTGTTGCCGAGCAAAATAACATTGAAAAACATTGGGGTCTTCGATCCAGATTTTTGTGTATTCACACTCAAACACCACCATGTCAGCACATTTGGGACAAAATAAGGCTAAAAGCAGTTTGCTCATGAACAGCTGCACGAATCTCACACTGTGTTAAACCTTTACTTTTCTAAGTTGAAAAGCCAGGTGGCTTCACGATTATAACAACATCGTGATTGTGGATATGTTATTTATATAAAAATTTCCAAATATAATCAAGTTTTCTAACTGTAAGAATCGCGTATTACGAATACAAAATAAATTTTAGGAGAAAAGTTTGCCCGGTGACATATTATAACATTTTCAGTAGTGATTCTCCTAAATTGCGTCGTTTAATTTATAAAATAAAAACATGGTGTCTTCGATCTACTTTTTTTTGTACAGGGCTTTGAACATCCATACCCCCATTATCTACGAAGATCTGTTACGTTAATTGTTCCCCCCTCGCTGGCCTCTTTTGTGTCGGAGATGGAAAATGACGTTGCGCTGTACGACCATGACGTCGTAATGTTGTTTGAGTACTGAACCACCTTAATACATGTCGTTCTTTAACCAAATATATGTCTCTTGTTGTTCAGCGAACAATATGAAATCTTTGGCACGTAAATCGTTTTCTTTTTTCATTTGAAGATGGTCGAACATGCTGAGGAAATTAACTCGTCCCAGATACAGACAAAACCTGTGAGACATATGAAGTTTACACTACCACTCTGAATAAGGCTAGAGAATATGCGCGCCGCGTGTACGCAAAACGGACGCTCATTTAAGCTGGGGCTAGGGGCCGTATCAACCCCATCTACTTCAAGATTCTCAAACTTTCTCACAATCAGAGGGCGACTGAGATACATCATTCTCTAGATAATGACTTTTACAACGAAATCATATGGATTTTTGCGATACGGATTCAATATTTGGAATATCATGATGTCTTTCCGGTATCATTGAAAACGTTTGAGCGCTTCTCTCTTGCAGAAAACTAACATGTGTTTATGTATATTATGATTGTATTTTTTTCGGAGCTAGTGCACGAATTAGGTCTTTGGATTATGGACGCGGATATTCTTTAATGGACACCGGCTGAATATTGAAAGAGAGACAAGAAGATAGCATTTCGTATTCTGAAACACTCAATACACAACAGATTTTGCAGGCTCTTTCATATTAAATTATCTACCTGTATTATACAATCTCTCTTGCTCAGACATCATTTCCCCCCATCAGGTTACACTATGTAGCGAGCAAATTGCACGACAGGCGATAAGATACACTAGTGAAAGCTACGTTTGCATAACGTTCAAATTGGTAGTCTTATTACAAAATAGGGAACGTAAATTGACGTACGACATTCATGCACGTATTAAACGTTCACTGAACGTGCACTGTGGTGAACTGTGGCGGTACTGTACATGACTATTCATGAACACTAATGTGCATTCTTCAAATGTAAGCGAACTTGCCGTGGAGGCGTGAGACTGGTTCACACTACTCGTCATTGAATTCTAGCTATATTGAATTTTATGTTCCATTTGTCGCAATATCCATTAACAGCTTGGTTTCACACACTATTGGAAACTCGAACCTCTATCCACTTTCTAATACAGTTGAAGGGTCAACGACCATAATTGAAAGCCCTGGTATACAAACCACTTCATTTAGCGACTAAATGTCCTAAGTTTCTTCGATATGATTGCCATGTGTTCGGCAAAAATTGGTAGGAAATGTTTGTGGCGCCTACTGTCGCTTCTTCGCGAAATCATGGAAGTGAAAGAATTGAATTACCCCCCGGAGACGTAAGAGTCTAATGAAATTTATACACATCCGATAGGTAATGACGTCCGGCGCTTTGCCGGGGACAGTAGCAAATTGGAAATGGATGGAATACAGTGCACCCCGCAAAGTCAGGAATCCACAAAGCTGGAAATGAACAGGAAGTCGATATGTCCAATGGGGAATCCATACATTTGATTCTGAAGCATATAAGCTTGGACATGTATCGATTCCATTACATTTTCTCTCGATGAAAAGGTGTTGAACCACGGAATGAACAAGAAGGTGATTTCAGTGACCCCTAAATCATCGCTAATCAGACCGATGGCTATATAGTTAATACTCTTTCTCATGGATAGTAGACAGTCAGGTACCTTCTCTCGCAACATCACTCAGTCTGTTTTCTGGAGTGAGTTAAAATATGAATTACCAGATATCAAGGACTTGCAAAAACATAAGTGTGGCATCGTGCTTTATTGTTCATAGCTCGTCATTTTTTCACGGTATATACATCCTTCGCTCCGACTAATGTTAACATTAGAATTACTTCGTTTAATTTGCATATTTTATCGATATATCATGGAGTGATGAATGCCATTCAGACAGGTGAACATTCCAGACATTTCTGGTCACTATTGGAATGTGAGAGAAGTACATGTAAATGGAATGTGCTGAATCGAGTCGTATCTATTTCCGCGAAAGTAGTTCTCTGAACGCTGATATTTCGACTAACAAAAAAAAGACTTTGCTGTATTTGTTCCTAGTGAAAAAAGGTCTCTTGAACTGGGATAGAACATTATTTAAAATATGTGGGCATCGATGGATGGCCTACTTAATGGTCGAATGACCAGAAAATGTATGCCTTACAAATGGACCAACAAATTACATGTAAACATGCTAGGACTTACACCAAAGCAAAAGTCGATGAGTATCTTGAGAATGAAGGGTAGTCTATGGTATCTTGAGAAAGAAGAGTATTCTATGGGTATCTTGAGAATGAAGGGTAGTCTGTGGTATCTTGAGAAAGAAGAGTATTTTATGGGTATCTTGGGAATGAAGGGTAGTCTATGGTATCTTGAGAAAGAAGAGTATTCTATGGGAATCTTGAGAATGAAGGGGTAGTCTATGGCTATCTGGGGAATGAAGGGATAGAGCATGGATATCTTGGAAATCAAGGGGTAGTCTATGGGTATCTTGAAAATGAGGGGGTAGGCTATGGGTATCTTGGAAATGAAGGGGTAGTCTATGGGTATCTTGGAAATGAAGGGGGTAGTCTATGGGTATCTTGAAAATGAAGGGGTAGTCTATGGGTATCTTGGGGCATCATCTCGTAAGAGATAAGGATAGTCCCATTCAGTTCTGTTTCTGTTCATGATACGTGTACATGAATTTCACTCGACTTTATCCCATAGCTATCCTGACACGTTCGTCTGACTGAAAACGTCCCCTGATCCAAATGAACTTTGAATGCCGTCCTTCAATTTTTTGCTCAGTTTGGGGACACCCTAGTTAACCAGTAATTGTTCTTACTTTTATAGTATTGTAATAAAGAACATGCATCTGGTCCCCTCTGGACCCCTCACCCCCCTTTCGGGGACTCGCCGCTAAAGATAGATTTCTCCCTGCTATACAATGTAAAAGTACATTGCATATTTCAAGCACCCAGTGCGCATCAATTGAAATATGGTTTAGCTATCCTTTAGGTTACTCTCTAAAATAACTGGATTGAAAATTCAATCTATCAGATTGGAATTAGTGACCAATCTATTCGATTGAATATTCCATGTATCAAATTGAAAATTTCAATCTAGTACATTGTATTTTCTGTCTACAGCAGATTCATTTTATCGTTTTCAATCTATTAGATTGGATATTTTCAATCCAAGAAAAGATTGGTCACTAATTTCAATCTGATAGATTGATTTTCAATCTAATTATTTAAGGGAGTACCCCAGAGTACCCCAGTGAACTCATAACCATGCTGAATTCAAAACAAGCTCGATTTCTGACCTTTTGATACACGATTTAATATCCAGCCTGTCACGTTCTTGATAAACCTACTGACATTGGTTACAGGTGCCTTCTCATGCAAACTCTAATCAAGCTGTCGTCTGGAGTGAGTTTAAATATAAACTACCACGTGCCTTTCAATGTGTGATAGGTGACCTGAATATTGTGAACCTAGAACCATATATTTCAAACTGACAGAAATATACTATCTCCCTATCCCGCATTCATTATCAATATCTGTTGAAATCCTTTTTTCGATGTCATGGAGTGAAGAATGCTTGATAATCTCGCACTTCCCGACAGGCTCTATTATCAACTATTGAAATAAGAAAGAAGTGTTTATGTGCATCGTCGAGTCTCATCTATCCATTGTCATCGTTGTGATATGGAAGATCATCTTTT
This sequence comes from Hanleya hanleyi, assembly GCA_036873755.1. Taxonomy (NCBI): domain Eukaryota; kingdom Metazoa; phylum Mollusca; class Polyplacophora; order Lepidopleurida; family Hanleyidae; genus Hanleya; species Hanleya hanleyi. Next base: position 32,160 of record JAVTVY010028922.1, on the reverse strand, counting down.
CTTTTGTGTTTCTTCGCTAGCAAATAATTACCATTCCTACAAACGTCCGATTGTCTAACAAGATGGCGAATATCACCCTACCAGGCAGGAGCTTTGTGGCACCTAACCAGCCCTTGGGGGAGGGCCATTTCACTCCTCCCTCAATATTTTCCCAGGCCATTAAGCTACGGAGCTTACCGCACGGTATCCCTGAATCAAGCTCTATAAGAAAATGTGAAAGAAATATCCAAGATTTCGGCACTGATGACGTCACATTACATGACCATCACTTTGAATTTACTCATGATCATCGGCTCGGAGGGTTGTGCAAATATGCTCAATATGACAATATGATAGGGGATAGAGGATACGTTTGACAGGGGGTTTAATGGCTCAACAGCCGCGCACCCAACCCCAAGACGGGTAGGCTTAATCCAGGTCATCTTTTGGGGTATAACGGCCACAGTAGTACAGGCTGACGGAATAAGCTAATTCCCATATGCTAGAGTTGCTAGATTAGTTTGGTTTACAATGTCAAATTCTGAATCGATTAGTCATTAATTCAAGAACAGGCGATCGAGGACTGCTTTGTTTGACTTTCTGATTACCGACTAGAATACGTGTTAATAGTCGGGTATTGGAGTTCAACTGCAATGCTCAAATTGCTTTACGTCATGGACTTGCCTACGGGAATTTGCTTACTGACAAACTCAATATTTCTGAGTCACGAAATACAATTTTAGCCTTGTACGATTACAAATGTTGTGTACACAACTGCAGAAGATTGTGTAACAGGTTTTTTTCAAACCCTTAGAGATAGTTTCCGACAGATTCCAAGATTCCTAATCCTAGTGAACCCAATCTTCTTCACAAACCACATAGAGCTTAATATTTCCTTCAATTCACCCATGTATTACGGAGAGGCATAGACGTGTATATCTCTCGATGGGTAGGGCCAAAGAATGACGCGTTAATTGCTGATCCCCAACGCCTACATGTAATATGTATTTCGAAATGTCATTGCTATAATCATATCTATCAAATCCCACAATCGTTCTTATAAATGGTAGTTTATGACCTAAACTATGCCGAAAGTTAACCGTTGTTTTTCAACCTTAGACGTACGATGGAGTTACGCTCACGATAAGCTTAGTACACGGATTTCACGAGCTTCACCTTTGCTGCTAACTTAACTTTTCAACTTATTGATATCAAAACAACAATAGCAAACTGTCCATACTTCGAGGTTCGATGCTGCCAAGTGTTAAAAGTTCGCCCTAATTTGAGTCTCCTTGTTCATTACAATACAAACGTCTAATCTGATAGATGTATTCAGTAGCTAACTGACGTCCATAATAAAACTCCCTGTTGACAACTGTAAGACCTTATTCATAAAATAATATGCGCCAAGGACCAAGCCGGCATGCCAGCATCAGAATATCGAATATGTTCATATAGAAATAGCCTCTTTATTGTTTTTAACGATGTCGTTATACCCAGGCTTTTCTTTTCTACATTATAATTGATAAGTAATTCGCGTCCGATTACATGGACATTTGTAAACAGTGTTTGCTTGCCCAATCTGGCGGTAACTTATTTTGAAAAAAAAAAAAAAATCCTTCATATTTGATTTAGAAGGTTAATTAATTACATGTATAGCAATATTCGTCTGTTTCAATCTCTTTGTAGGCATATAATTTCAGCTCACTGAAGTTGCGGTTTTAAATTAATTCAACTAATTGGCGGTTTTCTATGCTTGGACACATATTTAAAGGCAAGAGCTTTTCTAAAGTTTTCCTAGGTAAAAAGTGTTCAGGTTTAATAAGGCTCTGTGTCCGTGCCTTAAATTCATATATAATTACATGTATAAGAGAAAATCAGCGAGTAGCCTTCTTGATTTTGAACATAATTATATTCTGACTGGAGTTATATATACACATGCACTCAAGCTAGTTTCTGACAAGAGAGAAGCGGTTAATAATCATCAATGATGCCGGTAATGATGCCATATCGTGATAGTATCTCATGCCTTCGAGATGAACCGATAGATTATTCTTTCCCTGAAGCCGGGAGAACAGAATAGGAGAAAAGGTCTCGGGTTTCAGGATTGAATATGAGATTCGTGGCTTCGTCGTGAGGTGCTTTCAAGAAGGATCAAGATGGTACCCGACGGGCATGTACTTTCGAGATAAAACCGGGAAGACGAGATCATCTCAATTGATTGAACATGGTCCCTTATTACCTAAGTGACGAGATTAACAATATTCTGGTTCTTAGCTCCGAGTAAGAAACAATGTGTAACACCGAGATTCTTGTTCACTACGATCGTACTTTGCTATGAGTTTTATTTGTAGTATGACGGCATTGGGGTATTTTAATAATTCTCTCGCTGATGAGACATGCATAGTGTTGAACCGAAAATAGCTTAGTGCAGCTTTGCGATATTGATCAGTATTGACCAGTGTTTTATGGCAGTTTTGAAGCGTCAACAATTGTCAGTCGTGGGGTGGTTGGATTGTATTCACCGGAAGATATAAGGTCGAAAATAGGTTATATCGTGACATACTTTAGTAATCATGATAATTGAAGTTATCTGATGACACTATATATTGGGTCTTGATGTCGGTTCAGTGCCAAATGCTAACTTCTGTAGTCGCTAATGGCCAAAGCAAAATTTCCATATGCGTCCGACAACAGTGTGTGTTTTATTTCTCATGAGATTTGTGTTTTGGTGTGATAAACTCTACTCTAAAAAGCAGAGAGGAAATGTTGAAAGCCTTACTTCTCTCGTCACAATACTCGCGAAATTCTCTCAAGTAAGCCGTGAACGTTTCAACAGATTTGTCGAGGGATGCAATCATTACATGCATTAATTTGCTTCGTTTTAGTTTTCAACGCTTGAAGTCCAACTCCGCCAGGGTCGAAATTCGATATAGCCCCATTCTTATTAAAAACGTCTTTGTAGCATTTCCCTCATTGAAATGATTAGCAAAGCAAGGCATGTTGTCTCGATTCAATACACTAGTTCCACCTACATGTACTCTTGGGATTAGATGTCTGTCGCCCATGTTTAAGATGGAATTTTCTCATGTTCCATGGCCTTGATTGCACACCTAAATCAATTTGTCCTGTGTCATCTGTATTGAGTTTAAATATTTATTTAATTGGCTAGTTGGAATGTATCCTTGCTGAGATAAGGCCAGCTAATTCATCAACTTAGTGTCTATAATGGGAAGGCCAGTGAACCATGCCAAATCAATTACATCGGGTTTTGTAACTCCAATTAGTCAGTCGTCCACAACAAAGAATTTTCGCGTCAATAATAATGAAGAGTAATTGATCGAAAAACATAGATAAAAGTGAAATGACCGGTGGGATTTTTAACACGTAAGACACCAGGGACTTGTTTTCTGTTGTCAAGAAAAAACCCCAGAACAGATGTGATCAATGGAACGCAAAGCAGATAATATCATGAATAACAGCGTTGTTTCAGATTTGGAGGAAAGAAATCCAAGAAACTGGTAACCAAAATCTCAAACATCGTTGTACAGTAGTCATATATTAATTATTCCCGGTGATATTTTGTCTTTGCGTCTATTTAGCAAGAAGATAATTACCATTAATCCGCCATTTCTGTCAATATGCGACTATATACTTTTGATTGTCTAAAAAAAATATCGAATATCTCCCCACTCGGCCTGAGCTTTGTGGGACCTATCAAGGCTTGGTGCAAAGCCATTTCTTTACTCACTGAATTTTTTCCTACCCTCTGAGCTAGGGAGCTGAAAAATAAAACACAATACCCCTGGACAAAGCTCTGTCAGAAAATGTATTTTAAAAATCCAACATGGCCGCGTTGATGGCGTCACAGTGACAGTATTTCCAGAAGGCATTTTTGGTCGGTTTTACGGTCAGATTTTTTTCAAATTTTTTGTTTACGTGATTTTCTTCGCAAAAACTGCACGAAATAGCAGTACATAATAATCGGATTCGAAATAACATATTTTGCCTACATTTATCTGCAGGAAAGCAAACATTTTGAAGAAAAATGACGAAAACATCACTTTTCTGCTACCCCACATGGTCACCACTTTCAATTTGCTCATGATGATCTGCTCGTGGATTCAAAATGACCCCAATATGATAAGCTACAAAGTCACGGAGTGTTAGCTCTCAATTTTTCGTCGTTCCTGAGATACGGGAGAAAGGTTAGTATAGGAGGCCATAGTGACTAACAACACACCCCACCTCCCGCTCCAGGCCGGATAGGGTTAATCCAGGTCATCTTTACGGGTATAGCAACCACAGTACAACATGCTGGAGGAATAAGCTAATTCCTATGCTAGCGATTGTAGCATAGTTTGGTTTGCAATGTCGAATATTCATTACTTGAAGAGCGGCCGAAACAGGACTGGGGGGGCCATTTTTTGTCTTGCTGATTACCGACCTGGAAACGTGTTAATTGTCAGGTATTGGAGATCAGTTGGAATGCTCAAATTGCTTTACGTCATAGATTTGTCTCCGGGAATTTGCTCACGGACGAACTCAATATTTCTAAGTCACGAACTATAATTTTGGCCTTGTGCATTTACAAACGTTATTTACACAACTGCAGAAGATTGTGTAACAGTGTTTTTTTTTTCAATTGCTTAGAGATTGTTTCCGACAAATCCCGAGATTCCTGATCCTAGTGAACCCAATCTACTTCGCTAACCGCACGAAGTTTACTATTCCAATCCATTCATTAAGAAGAGGCATAGACATGAATATACATCAAGTGATAGGGGCAATGAAATGGCGCGTATATCGCCAAAGTCTCCATGTAATATAGTGTATTTCGATATATCATTGCTCATTGTTAACCGTTGTTCGTTAACCTTAGACGTACAATGGAGTTTTGCTCACGATGTGCTTAGTACCTGGCGTTCACGAGCGTCACCATAGCTACCAACTTAACTTTCCACCTTATCTATATCAGAGCAACAACAGCAAACGTACAGCCCATACTTCGAGGTTCGATGATGCCAATTAAGTGTTAAAACACTAAAGCCCTAATTTGAGTATCCTTGCTCACTACAATACAAACGTCAAATCTGGTAGATGTATTCAGTAGCTAACTGATGTTCCGTGTTGACAATTTTGTAAGACCTTATTCATAAAATAATTGACTCCAAAATCCAAACATCATGCAATATACACAAATAAGAGTATAATGTCGTGAAGTGGGAGATGACAAATCAAACTACGAACAACTGGGCTCAGACCAGAAGGAACACCATGAGTGGCGAAAATCTTGTCAAATGCGGGGATTGTCGATTTTGCTCAGGTTGACGACACTTTTTCAACTTCTGGGTATCGGGAGTATTCGCCATACACTACTAATAGGTAATTTCCTGAAGATAGTGGACCAAAGAAATCCGCGCAAACTGTATACCATGGCGCTAGTGGTAGTTGAGTCATCTTCAGTGGTTCTCGACGTGAAGAGTTTTCAGGGGTCGCGGCTTGACAAAGGAGACAGTTGTTTATTGTGGATTCGACAAGACGATCGATACCAGGAAACCAAACCTTCTGGCGAATGAGTTTTTTCGTCTTGACTATCCTTTGATGTCCTGTGTGTGCAAGGTCACAAATTCGTTGTTGAAGGGAAGTCGGTATGACGATACGTGATCCTAAGAGCAGGATGTTATATGCTTGATTGACACATAACTGACGATGGACCGTAGCAAAGATTGGAGTTGCCTGGCTTTAGCAGCATCGTAACCTTATGACTTGTATGGTGTTTTCCACTGCCCGTGTTCAGTCATATCTATGACTTTCTGGAGGGCTGGGTCATCTTTGTGGCATTCTGGATTTCTTCCAGTGTAATAGCTTTGGGAATAGCGTGCTTTGTGAGAAAATTGATGTGTTTCTCAGTCATCTTTTCTTCACAACTCGATTGTTTTGACGTGCCAACGGGGTGTCTGGTCATGAAGTCAGCTAGATTGTTTGCACCTGGGCGATACACGACGTTGTATGAGTAGCCTTGTAGTTTCAGAATCCAACGTGCAATTCGAGCAGGTGGCTTAGAATTGGACTTGTTGTACAATGGTATCAATGGTTTGTGATCACTGATGACAGTGAATGGTCGGTCGTATAGGTAAAGATGGTTACGAAGTATTCCCCATGTAAGACCTAGTGCCTCGCGCTCTGTTTGGCTGTATCTTTGTTCTACAGGTGTAAGTGAACGGCTGGCGTAGGACACCATTTTCGTACCAGAGATCTCATCTGTTTGGGTAACTATGGCATCTAGACCAACTGGGCTTGTGTCGACAACGAGCTCTACAGACTTGTTTGGGTACACCATGACGCTTTCATCCGTGAGTGCTGACTTAATGTCAATGAAGGCAGTTTCCTCTTGATCGGTCCAGGAGAATATAACGTTCTGTCTGGTCAGGTCTCGCAGTGGTTTGGACAATGTTGCTAAAGCCGGGATGAAGCGAGCGCAATACTGGACCATTCCCAGGAAGCTTTTCTCTTCTGTTGCGTTTGTTGGACGACTTGCTTGCTTTATTGCTTGAACTTTCCCAGGGTCAGACGATATACCATCCATGGAGAAGACGTATCCGTAGAAGTCCATTTTGGACTTGCTGTACTCACATTTTTCTGCATGGAGAGTGAGATTTCGTTCTCGGAGACGGAGTAACGTTGCTTCTAGTCGTTTGTCGTGCTGTTGTTGAGTACGACCATGAACCACGATGTCGTCGCTGATATCAAGGACACCTTAAAGTCCGTGTAGTGCCATTTCAGTGTGATTTTCGAATTGTTCCGATGCCGAACAGATTCCAAACTTTAGACGTTTGTACCTGAAGAGACTAAGATTTGAGGAAAAAGTTAATAGTTTTCTTATAATATGAACAAGTACAACTGGTCATCTGCATATATAAATTTTATTTCACTGACGTTGCCGCACCGACCTTGTGCTGCCAAAAGAGTGTTGGAACATGCATTAAAACCGACCACAGTTATATATACACGCAAACTAATTTCTGCCCAGAGAGAAGCGATCAATAATTTTCAGTGATGCCGGCAAGGCATCATGTAGTATGTTACTTATCGTGATGGATTCCCATACCTTCGAGATGAATCGATACAATAAATCCACTGAAACCGGGAGGATAGAACCAGAGGAAAGATCTCGGTTTTCGAAATGGATAATAAATTGGTCGGTTCTTCCTGGGGTGATTCCAATAAGGATCGAGATAATACCCGAAATGGCATGTACTTCGAGATAAAACCGGGATGACAGACTGATAGAGCTAAATCTGGACCATTCGAGACGAGAAATTTATCAGAATTACTCGGTTATCAAGGCACCGTATAGTTTGATTGGACGTCATCACTTATTATTATAATACTCCATTGATGAGATGACCAATATTCTCAGGCGTGATCTTCCCGGTCTACTGCCGTGGTTATATCTTGGATTTCTAATAAACGTGTTTGCATTAATATTGCTCTCTTGATCAACTAAACGATTAAGCTTGATAGCCATATTTATTGTATAGACATTTGTCACAGAGGGGGACGATGAGTATAAATATTGAATACCGTTACTATCTTGCGTCTCTCACCACATGACCGCTGAATGTCGTGTCATGGGAACAATGGAGACTAACGATAACAAGTCGACAGAGAGTTGATGGTTGGGAGAACTCCCTTGTGTCTGGTGATAAGAGAGCTGATTATCTTTTTCAATTCAAAACTTGTCAAATCACACTGTTCTTGAACTTTACATACTGAAATATCAGCCTAGAAAAAAATGCACTGTTTTAGCACTGTTGAGACATTCCTAGCGACGATTTTCTTTTGTAATAAAAATTTGACAGCGCAAAACAAAATTATATTGTCTCTCCATATATTAGGAAGTTTGATTATTTTGAAGAAATTTAACCCTACCTGGCTTGGGCTTTTTGGGACCTGTGCAGGCCTTGGGGGGGGGGGGACGGGGGGTGGAGGCGAAATGGCCCCCCTAATTATTTTTCTTACCCCATAAGTTAGAGGGTTGTAACTTACCACACTATACCCTTGGGTCAAGCTCTACCAGAAAATGTAAAAATATACAAGATGGCCGCTTTGATGACGCCACAGTGACGCCATCTTCAAAAACGGCATTTTTGGTCGATTTTTCTGTCAAATTTTTCGAATTTTTTATTTATGCAATTTCTTCGCAAAAAGTGCATGATAAATTAGTAAATATTAATGTGATGTGAAATAAAATGACGAAAACATCACTTTTCTGGTACCCCATGTGGCCGCCATCTTGAATTTACCCATGACTCTCTCCTCGGAGGGTCATGGAAATAGGCTCAATATGACCTCAATATGATAAACTATAAAGTCACGAAGTGTCAGCTCTCAATTTTTTAGGGTTAAAGGTGTCATATTTTTGCTACAAAAGAAAATCCTCCTGAAATTGCTACAAAATAGACCATCCGGTTTTATGCATTTGACCATAACAATTCTTTGGAACTTCAAGAAAAACATAATTTTGCAGGTTTAGGAGTGACAAAAAATCTACTTTATTACCATCACACACAAAAGAGTTTCCCGTTTGTAAACGTCGCATATCCTTTGGAGTGAACTCTAGAGTGACCTTATGCTGTTATATTGTAAACAGTTGATTTAACGCTATGGTTACCATAGGCGACAAGGAATGATTATAGCCTGTTGTACAAAGTTTTCGGTCGAGCGAAACTAGAATATTACATCTAGATGTTAGTGGATGTTCAAGGTTGCTGAGCACCCAATATATATAATAACATGCTTTTCAGGCGGACTGGTAGGAAAATGCCTTGAAGGGTAAAACAGTTCACAGTGCTGTCACCGGATAAATTTTCTGACGTTATCTAAAACCCATTTGTATCAATAGTTTGACGCCATGCCACTTCGAAGATAGCTAACCGTTTTCTTTAAATCACTGTGTTTGGTTTTGTCGGGCTGAATAATCTCTTAGAGAGGATAGGCAAATAATTTGCAACTTTAGAGAAATTTAATGGTATATGGCAAGACGGATAGATCCGTCTTGCCATATACAGCCAATGCAATCAATACTGCGGATGCGAGGGACTGGTGTAATTATCGCCAGAAATCTACGTCACCGCGTAGAATGCCTTCGAAATGATCTGCGAGTATAGTGAGGTGAATGTAGGTGTCATTTGTACTCTGGGTTCATTAACGTCATTGAAACATTCTAAAGAGCTCTTAGCGATATACAATTATGTTTTAACTGAGATAGCCATTATTTGGATTGTAATTTGTGTGTGGTACCTGTATACGTATACTATGTACTGAATGTACAGAAAAACCATAGGATAGTCCTAAAGAAACAGTTCTAGTCATTATGGGGTGAATTTCCCTTTATAGGGCAAACCAATTTAAAATGTGGTATTTCAATACGACTTGGGCTAAATTTCAACTGATATTTCCAGATTGACTGTAACCAGGGTTAAATCTCCCACCAATGCCCCAGTGCACGTAGTTGACTTGAGACCCACGTGTACTTTTTCTACTACCTCGACCTTGATAAATAAGGATTATTGTATACTCATTTCCATATCGGCCTCGATATTATCTCGATACCCATATCAGCCAGAGAGCCGAAGGCCAGGGGGCAAATATGGGGGATCGAGGGCTGATACCAGGGATGATATAAAACTGAGTATATCATGATCTATTTATCACATATTTATCGATGAATGATATCATTGTAACTGACAAACAATTGGGTCTGGATCTGTTTTTTACATGATACTGTTTTATCGAAAATTGGACCCTAGATAAAATGCAGACAATGTTGCCAAAATTTCTTTGTTTCATTTTAATAATACACAATACGTTAGCGCACGACAGATATTGGGACGTAAAGTTTAAAATTCGGGATCGATTATCGGATAACTACACATGTATCGTAACATTTTAAGTAATAAAAACACCACTATAAAGTGCAATCAGCCGGACTGAAGAGAGAATACGAGGAGTTCCTCAACAGCGCGATATCAGCCGAAGGGCGGAGATCTGGAGTGAGGACAAAAATCTATATCATGGTATGGAACGGTGACATTCCATAGCACGAACGGGGCCACAGGCCCGCAAAACAAGAGTTTTGGGGGGTGTGGGCGGTGGTATTAGGGAGAAGTGTCGAAATATGGGATCTTTATATATAACCCCATGCTTTATATAAATCCACATCAAGGTGTGAAACGCACTTTGGGTGAATCGAGAAATAAACAGTTTACCGCCAAACAAAATACATCAGCATATTCTACAAGTATCACTTTATATTTTACCTTTTCCGGGCGATTCAAAATCCAACGTAACTGTCCATCCATCTAGGAACAGTGAGATTATGGCGGCCTTCGTTCTCAATTCTGATTGGTCAGTCGCGACACGCCTCCGACAATAGAGGTCAAACACTGATCAGCTGTCGCGACTGACCAATCAGAATTGATAACGAAGTCCGCCATAATCTCACTGTTCCTAGATGGATGGACAGTTACGTTACCTGTGCTCCCTATGACCTTATCACAAGCTTCTGATGGTGAGATCTTGGTAATCCATAAGAAAAAGATACAATCAATCTGCAATGAGGACGAATGTTACTACCCTCGTCTTTGTGGTCCGACATTGGTGGTGAAAGCATTTTTACGAATTAGTGGCATGCAAAATCTGTGATAAATATCGTACACTGACGGCAAAATAGTTTCGTAACCTGTGTCTAATTTCGCTTAACCCATGGGCTATGGGGGTGTTTTCTCGTTTTTTTTTGTATTTCACGCACACTTAAAGTTGGTGCTAACTGTCATACAAAATAAGCATTTCGATTATTGACGCGGAAATTCCTTTATGGACGATGACTAGCTATGGAATGTCGGATCTGACGCCTGCTACAACACTTTATCTTACACAGGGGTAAACAATGATTCCATCAATTGCTATCGATGCTTTAATAGAGAGAACGCGTTTGTGAAACAGTTTCTTTGATCAGACAGGCAAGTTCGCGACATTTGTCTTCCCCATTGCTAATGGTCTGTTTTGCTTTCTCAGGTCACTAACCTAACATGTAGTGGGAAGACAGGGGACTGGGGCGGAAGAATATCCCTCATTAAGCATGGTAAATATTCGAAAGCAACTATGGTCTATAGTGTGCATAGTCCGCTGGAATCATTGTGTACGAGATGAGGTAGAAATACATGTCATGGAAGTTCATAAGAGCAGTCGATATAGATAGAATATGCAAGTGAGGTATGACAAACATCTATAGATAGAGGGGCGGATGGTGGCATTTCAATCGTGACAGGCATTTAAAATGTTAAAATTCAATCTATTATGAGAATAATCTATTTCTCATAAGGTATACGAGTTTAGGTTTCTAAACGTAGCTACATGTACTCTTCAGTTCTTAACTTGATAGAGCTGACTATGCAACACGTCAAAGTATTCAATTGAGATTGTTCGCTTTGTTGAGAAGTGAGATTTCATTAGCAAATAAAATCCGCGATCGAATTTCCTGGAGCTAAAACAATAATCACCGGAGTTGTAACAGTATATACGTGTGAAAGTATTGGAACTCACAATGTAAATGACTGCATCCTTAGATGTTATTATCCAGAGTACTCGATAGAGTCAATCGCACAACATCGTATTATCCCCGTCGAACAAGCTCGTTTATCAAGCTACACTATTACTATGATTAAATGTGGCCATTACATTCGACCCATCGGTCCGCCGAGTTGGCCAAAATTACAAACGTTAAGTCGCTAATTCGGGATCTACGGATAAGGCAATCATATCAGATTCCGAACATAGATGTCACACGTTTGATGATATAATGTGCATTTTTTTTATTTCTTGGGAATACCGTTTGATGCATTTGATCAGGTACCTGGCTTATCGTGTAGGTTCCTTGAAAACTGGCGAAGAGGCGAACATGATACAAAGAGGAATGTCGAAAGGCGGGCAGAAGGCTGACCAAATATACAATCTTCGCGTATTTGACGAATTAGATTGATCGCATGAATATATTTGGACTACACGTGGATTTCCAAAGGATTGCATGTTTTCTTCAGGCACGACCCACAATCTACAGGCGAAGAGGCGAACATGATACAAAGAAGAATGTCGAAAGGCCGCCAGAAGGCTGACCAGATATACACTCTTCGCGTATTTTACGAATTAGATTGATCGCATGAATATATTTGGACTACACGTGAATTTTCAAAGGATTGCATGTTTTCTTCGGGCACGACCCACAATCTACATGCAGTAGAACTCCAACAATGATCCAACACATAAAACCTATCATAAATCTATGCAGAATTCAAGGAACGACAAATTATGCCAATCATTTTCACACGATGACTACATCTTCTATTCCAACAACTGCTGTTTGCGGGCTCATTGGGTTTATCCAAAAAAAACGTTTCTGCGCCGAATATCAGCACTGACTGAGATACATCATTCTCTAGATGACGACTTTACAACGAATATCAATTGGATTAAAAATAGCGATACAGATTTGATAATTTTGGAACATCATGATGTCTTTTTTCTGTCTTTTTTTTGTTTTTTTTAAAATTTGGTGCCAATGCTAATGCTTTTATACGGAATAGGTATTTTGACGCATGTAGACTACCGATCAAAATTAGAAATTCCATCGAGGTTCATGAATTGTCAGTTTCACATTTAGTAGGCAGCTGATTTTGAGAATTTCCGGGATCAATGGTAGCGAAAAATGTATTCAACAAAATCAGAGCAGGTATACAATGAAGAGTGTTGTGTTGAATTGAATTGAATGTTTATTAACCAAATGCGGTATAAGCAAGTTTTTAAGTACAGGACGCTTGTTCTATCCCAGTGTAACTTATAAAATATTCATAAAAAGAGCAAGCCTTGTTCTTCTACCAATTGTAGCAAGCTAATGTCCATATTCACAATTGGAGCGATATGCAAGAGATGAAACCCGAGAATACGGTGGATTCTCGTCTCGGACGTAGCTTTAGTATGTCAGCCGCGATTTTATTGCAGCTGTTCGTGTGGAGACTATGAAGTATCCACGCGGCTCCTAGCACCGGCTTAAGCGAAATTAGCGGAACAATGCTTTACATTCTTCGTTTACATGGACATCGGTATGTCAGTAGGATCTTCAGTACAATCAAATGAGATAAAATAAAATACGAAACAGACGGGATGAATATCGCTTCACTTGACTTTGCTTTACGGTTATACCAGTTTTTGCTGTAATAATAGACAGGTGAAAATTGCTGAGCATGTTTTCCTATATTACCCCTAGTACCACGCAAGGACCACATTTCGGCCCGATCGGACTGAGTCATCGGAAATTACAACAAAAATAAACACTCTAAATTACAACTTCTGCGTGTTAATAACACGTCATGTCATAATATGGTGATAATTCAACCAGTAGCGGTAATTTTGTTGCAAATGAAACACATTGAGGTGGGATGTTCTATATGGGAATATGCGATATTTCAACTGCTTCTTTGAACTGCAAAGGTTTGGAACTGTTGAATGTCGCATCCAACACTAACAGCAACATACGAGTGTAGTGTTCAGAATTTCCAGAGTAAATTTCGCAGCATATGTCTAACTCAACTTAACTCGAGACCAGGAGTCTTTATCAACACCTTGTGATGCAAGATGTCATATGAACCGCCAAACTCAAGGCTTGGAGACATTTAATCCATTATAGTAGGAGCCGTTTATTACATCTGACGGTCACACAAATCGTCATTTTCCATCGGATGTGTTGACAGAGCTATTACATCAATTACAATATTACATCAATATTTTTATCTAATTCTGTTCAAGTCATAAACGTTTCGACCAAGCCATGATTAGACGATGTAGGATCGGCCATACACGATTAACTCACGAATATTTACTGAAACAGAAGCCGGTCCCAAGATGTATTCCATGCCATGAAGATCTCACGGTGAAACATATTCTCATAGACTGCATAGATTTTAAGATTGTAAGAGATGCTTTTTATCGAGCAGCTACGCTGGAAGGTCTTTTTAGCAGAGTAAAAGAATATTGTATTTTAGATTATTTGAGAGAGATTGGTTTGTTGTACAAATTTTAATGTTTGTACCTGTTTTAACACATTAGTTCACCGAGTTGTTGAATTGAATATTTAGAATTTTGTTTGATCGTCGCTATATAGCTGAAATATTGCTGAATTCAACGTTAAACTTTAATTCTCTCTCTCTCTAATTCTGTTCAAGTCGGTGAAAGAGGTCGTGTGTTCATTCCACACCAGGTGTGTCGACATAAACATATACAATAGCGTGGCTGAGACACAAAACATCACATGGATCACTCTTGATACTTGGAATGTCTTCAGGAAGAACACGGACAGATATCGGCTTGTGGGGTCCAGTGACTTCTTGTCAGTACGCCGGGATATGGTTATACTTCATACCTACATTTAGAAATGTATTTGATAGAAAGAATAATTGACGAACAGAAGATTTTGTAATACAGAGAAGTAAGTATTTATTTTAAATGATGGTCATCTTTCTTATGTAAGTCATTAAGTTCATTTGGATTAGCATAACCCGCATATTTCACATATATAATTGCGTAATTTACGTCTAATAAAGCCACATAAGTAGTAGGTATTGTAAACTAGCATTGTTCTATTCAAGGAGTATACACTTGATGTATTTATCCATTTCCATGATAAATCATGCGATGTAAATATGTTTTCGAATTCAGAGATCTTAATGTAACAAAAGCGTGTATACACATCTTCAATCCACCCTGAATATGGAATAGTTGATATTCGTAATATTCAATGCCGTTTGAACTGAGCGTTTCTATGACAATCAAGAAGAAAAAGCCTTCCATTGTTCATTCATACCTGATCGTTTACAGATAAAACATATACTGACCAACGTCTTGCAACAACTGCTGCAGCAAATCTTGATAAAGCAGACATCGTGTTCACATGTCCAGCTTAATAAGTCATAGCCGTCTCTCGGGTCATTGACTTTCAGCATTCGCCACTTCGTCCCGGATTGATTGAGACATTTCGTTCTACATTTCAACCATGTCCTGGAAATTGGACACGAACATCGCGACTTACTTATTATATAAATATAATGTATTGACAATTATTCCCTGATGCCTCCTCAATGTAAATTGAGGCTAATACACCAGACACCTGATAATTTGGTAAATTAACAGTTCGCTACCTCCTCAGATACATTATTCCGGCAAACCTTCGATCGCAAATTAATCACTTCCGGTAGATAGCCCCATTCAGCAGAACATGACCATGTCATGGATTCTCTCAAACCATATCGGAATTTGTAAGCACAGTGGTAGGTACATGCAAGTTGTTTCTTAGTTAATCATATCGCAGAGCAAAAGTAGAAGTATTGGAACATGTATAGCTGTACCAATGGAGAGTGATGGCATGATATAATATCACATATAACAACACGGGGAAATTGTTTCATGTCAATAGGAACAACTTCGCCACATGTCGATATATTAGCTTAAATATTGCAATGGATATGTAAATTGTTCCGCTAAACCACGTTCACCTCACTATATCTTATTGTTGATATTAATACATGTCGTTCTTTAACCAAATATATGTCTCTTGTTGTTCAGTGAACAACATGAAATCTTTGACACGTTGTGAAATGTCGATTGTTGGCCACCATATAAATGCATAAATTTCGACTTTTCATTTACCGGGCCCTCGGTGGCCGAGTGGTCTAAGGCGCTTCGCTGGTAACCGCTAGCCTCACACCGCTGAACCAGCACGGGTTCGAACCCAGCTGGATCATGTGTGAAAGTGTGTCAGTTACTTGCCGAAGGGCTGTGGTTCTCTCCGGGTACTCCGGCTTCCTCCACCAACCAAACTGACTGTCACCATATGAGTGAAACAAACTTGAGTATGACCTTAAGCCAAATTCCCTCCCTCCCTCCCTTTTCATTTACCAATTTTATATAAATCTGCGTGCATGCAACCTTGATATTGTGATGTGTTTCTGTAAATTACAGTTATGTAATTTCAAATTTATAGGATAACATAGAAACTGCTTGTGTAAGGGTAGTGAATTAACCTTGGTTTTGACGACTGAATTTATGTAATGCGACAGATTCAGTCTCATTTAAAGAGGCTGTCATGTCTTCGAGAAATCTCAGAAGCCGGACCTTGGAATCTATTATTGTACCGGTTTTATGAAGACCATCACCTGAGTCTGAGACGACTTCGCGTTACAACATCTTAAGATCACGCGCACAAACCCTTGTCGTCTTGAAGACCGCAAATTTCATAATGGCGAGCGTTGCTTTCGGATAAAGACAATTGTCTTTTGAATACAACTACAAGATCGTGACACGACAGCTTCAGACGATCGACCGAGGACACTGAGAGTACTATTTTTTGGACAAAATGGCTGAGCCAGTAAAAGTGCAGAAGCTCCAGACCATTGCTCAAGGCATCACGAAACTTGTGGACAATCTGTGAACTGATATTCAGGCCAAGGACAATCGTCGATTGCACAGAGAACAGGTAAAGGACCATCCTTTCTTTTTTGCACCTACTGAGGTATTACAGACGGTAATTAAGTCACCCAGACGTGGACGGTGACTGACGAAAACATTTGGTGCCCTTGTTTGTTGGCCATTGTGAAATGTGCGACCCTGTTCAACGCCTCCTTGATCTGCCTTGTAATTCTGACCGAAAGGAATTCCAAATTGCTGTCCGCAACTGCCGTGTGTGATGTCCATTTCAGTGATAAGATTTCGACCCAAACACCGTTCCTTCCTATAACAGCGATATGTTTCTTCTCTTCCTTGGTGACGTGGCTGCGTGTGCCAGAAACCTCTGGAGCAAGTCCGTGCCGTGGAAACAATATCTACAGGTACAGTTTGATTCGTTTTACTTAACAGAGCCTTGTAAATGTCCATAGTGATTGAAAACATGACTGTGTTGTGATATATTTTCTGCCTGGACTTCACTGAACTTTCTGCCTGGCGTTGTGAAGTTCCCACTGATTGACAATAGTGCGTGTGATGAACAGTGTGTAATTTACAGAACAGGATCATGCCTTGTAACTTTCTTTGAACATTCTGGACTGAATCCTCAGACAGGTTGGTAGCATGTATTGAACGCGAGGTTTAACCTTAACTTTCTCTCTCTCCCTTGAACGATCATGTTATATGTGCCATAATCATGCTTTATATGAACTGTTGACATCTCTCGTATATTGTGCATGCTTTGTTAATTATTGATAGTGCTACATGCCCAGTGAATTTGATGAATCAATGGTGAAACTGGTAGATTGCATGAACTCCTTTGTGGCTGATAAATTTAGTGATTTGCTGATTGATAAATCTAGCCTTTGACCTTTGGATGATAATGTTGTGAGGTGGTTCCACAATGATGTTTTATTGGGACATTTATCGCGATTAGTTTCCATAATAGTGTAGCTGGTAAGCTAAACACTTAACGCAATTTTGGCTAAATGGAACTAAGATTATCGCGTATATGTTGATAGGTCCTAAGATACGCTGAGAACATGTACATACTAGTGGTTGTAGCATATAAATGCTTGGTATATGCTATGGAAGCATGTTGGTGTTGGTTGACGAGCATTCACAATCCCCGATTAGGCTATGAGAGCCTGGATATTGTGAATATGTGTGGTTATTTGTTCATTTTGGATCCTTAGATAAGTCTAAGATGTTGGATGACAAATTGGTTTCAATTAACACGTATTGGCAACTTCCTTAAGCTCGGTACATATTGTGTCCAAGTCAACCATAAGTTTCTAGCTTTCATAATGAGTAACATGTAAGGTCCAAATGTTAACCTTCGGGATGAGGTCTGGATCAGCACTGATCATGCTATAGAAGTCGAATACTTGGAAAATGTTTGAGACATAACCACAGGATAATTATGTCTGTATTTGAATATTTTTGTTGCAACAATATTGAGATACCATGTAGTTGTATGAATTGGACAATGTGCGTTGTCATTTTGTGCAGAATACTTTTGTCATAACTGATCGAGTTTCCCCGTGTGAATCCTTTCTCTGACATCATGGTTTTTCTTGCAATGAAATGGTATATTAATTCTGTTTTGGAATAAGTGTGTTCTTATTGGTGTAGGCTAGAACATGGAGTCTGATACTCTCTATTCTAAGAATTCGCATTTCTTCGCAGATATGATTCAAGTGCCTAACATTGCCATTCGAACCCTATTGAACGTTACCAGAATTATTGCCCGTTTGAATGCCACTTCTTGACAGGCATTGAATATGACAATTGATGTGTCGGCACGTGACATTTTGACGTGTACTTCTTTCACCATGGTTTTGCTTGTACCCTTTGTCGCGCTTTTGTATATCTTTTGCACACATTGTAATCTGTATGGCTATTGTTCTCAAATTATGTTTCACTCGGTGACATTGTAATGCATGACCTGCAGCTAGACAGTGCTCTGGAGACTGTTCTACGCGACTATGTTTTTCCATCTTTGCATACTCCTTTGTAATGTTTTTGTTTTTGTTTTCCTTTCTCTTCTCACTCTTGCCAGTGGGCGTGCGTTTTCCTGCAGGAAACGTACTCTCACTTGAGGACAAGTTTTGTTGTATTGGTGGCGGATGAACTGGTCATTCACACAGTTTCTAGCACCATTTCTTGTCTTCTTATTATTGTATTTTTCTTTTGCTTATTTCTTGTTTCACTGTTCTGACATTTTCATGTATTTCTCTGCTGTTCCACATATATTTTGTTTTGATTTTCATGAACATGTAATGTGTTGATAAACTATTGTGGATTTGAAGATGAGCTACTGGAAGAATTTTCCAGCCATTGTTTTGATATTGTGCTATGTTTTGAGCACATTGTTTTGGACATGTCCACACTTGTCTGACTGGCACGTGTCTCACATACCCAGAGTACTTTCATTGAGAAATGATAGTAAATATGGCCTTATGACCTTACGCTATGAACATGGACTACGGTAATTGAATAAATTGTTTATGGTATTTGACCGATATTTCTGATAATGACCTTAGCTATTGATAATGGACTATTCTTTGAAGTTTTGCTATTATTCTTGCTGCCTTACGCATTTTGTGTTTATGCTTTGAGATGAATGAGCGATCTTCGTTCGTATCTTTCATCTTTCATTGTTGGAAGATATGTGAAATGTCGATTCTTGGCCACCATATAGATGCATAAATTTCGACTTTTCATTTACCAATTTTATATAAATCTGCGTGCATGCAACCTTGATATTGTTATGTGTTTTGACAAAACTATTTCCGAAATACTATTTCATGACCCTTTAGATCGCTTATTGTAAACACAACTATTTGTGAGAAACAGTTATGTAATTTCAAATTTATAGGATAACATAGAAACTGCTTGTGTAAGGGTAGTGAATTAACCTTGGTTTTGACGACTGAATTCATGTAATGCGACCGATTCGTGATCTGCCTGTCATAATTGCACCGAATTTATAAGGATATTTATGTTGGGTTAACTTGACATTGTAACGTATAGCATTATATATAATGGAATGAGCGGCACATACAGGCAGGCCAAAACCATCAGGTCTCACAGAGGCCAGTACCATCAGGTCTCACTAGAGGCTACCATGTCTCCTATGATAGATATTGCTATCTCCAGTTCTGAAAATGACCGTTTACAAAATGGTCTGATGTTGATGAAGTTGTGTTAGTCTGCCTGCAAAATGCTGCCGATCATTTCTAAGTTAAGTGGAATGAATTTACAATAAATCGGCTTAATATTCAACATACATGAACTTCGTTTTTGTTGTATCCTGTCTCATTTAAAGAGGTTGTCAAGTCTTCGAGAAATCTCAGAAGCCGGACCTTGGAATCTATTATTGTACAGGTTTTATGAAGACCATCACCTGAGTCTGAGACGACTTCGCGTTACAACATCTTAAGATCACGCGCACAAGCCCTTGTCGTCTTGAAGACCGCAAATTTTATAACGTGAATCGTTTTCTTTTTTCATTTAAAGGTGGTCGAACATGAGGAAATTAATTCGTCCCTTTGAAACTTTGAAACATATGAGGTTTACACTACCACTCTGAAATAAGGTTAGAGAATATGCGCGCCGCGTGCACGCAAAACGAACGTTCAGTCAAGTGTGCCTGAGGCTCGGGGCCGTATCAACTCCATCTACTTCAAGATCCTCAAACTTTCTCACAATCAAAGGGCGACTGAGATACATCATTCTCTAGATAGCGACCATTACAACGAGATCAAATGGACTTTTGCGATCCGGATTTAATATTTGGAACATCACGGTATCATTGATCACGTTTGAGCTCTTCCGTCTTGCAGAAAACTAATATGTGTTTATGTATACTATGATTGTATTTTTTTCGGAGCTAGTGCCCGAATTAGGTCTTTGGGTTATGGGCGCGGAAATTCTTTAATGGACAGCGGCTGAATACTGAAAGAGAGACTACAAGATTGCATTTCGTATTCTGAAACACTCAATACACAGCAGATTTTGCAGGGTCTTTCATATTAAATTATCTACCTGTATTATACAATCTCTCTGGCTCATTTCCCCCCATCAGGTTACACTATGTAGCGAGCAAATTGCACGGCAGGCGATAAGATACACTAATGAAAGCTACGTTTACATAACGTTCAAATTGTTACTCTTATTACAAAATAGGGAACGTAAATTGACGTACGACATTCGTGCACGTTTTAAACGTTTACTGAACGTGCACTGTGGTGAACTGTGGCAGTACTGTACATGACTATTCCTGGACGCTAATGTACATTCTGGAAATGTAAGCGAACTTGCCGAGGAGGCGAGAGACTGGTTCACACTACTCGTCATTGAATTCAAGCTATATTGAATTTTATGTTCCATTTGTCGCATTATCCATTAACAGCTTGGTTTCACACACTATTGAAAACGCGAACCTCTATCCACTTTCTAACACAGTTGAAGGGTCAACGACCGTAATTGAAAGCACTGGTATACAAACCACTTCATTTAGCGACTAAATGCCTTGAATTTCTTCGATATGATTGCCATGTGTTCGGCAAAAATTGGTAGAGAATGTTTGTGGCGCCTACTGTCGCTTCTTCGCGAAATCATGGAAGTGTAAGAATTGAATTACCCTCCGGGGACGTAAGAGTCTAATGAAATTTGCACACGTCCGATAGGTAATGACGTCCGGCGCTTTGCCGGGGACAGTGGCAAATTGGAAATGGATGGAATACAGTGCACCCCGCAAAGTCAGGAATCCACAAAGCTGGAAATGAACAGGAAGTCGATATGTCCAATGGGGAATCCATACATTTGATTCTGAAGCATATAAGCTTGGACATGTATCGATTCCATTACATTTTCTCTCGCTGAAGAGGTGTTGAACCACGGAATGAAAAAGAAGGTGATTCCAGTGACCCCTAAATCATCGGAAATCAGACTGATGGCTATATAGTTAATACTGTTTCTCATTGATAGTAGACAGTCAACAGATCCTTCAGCTAGTAGACAGTCGTCAGTTTCTTCGGCTGGTCGACAGTCATCAGAAGTAAAAAAATCGAAACTTTTATTCGGACGACACCAATATCTGCCAAAGTCAAACAGACATAAGATAAACTGTTGAACACAAACCAGCTTCTTGTAATGAAAAACAGGATCGGGCAAAATATTTTAATTGTGTCGACACAATATTATGACATCCCTATAGTATAAGGTTATTTACACTTTCATTTCTCATTCGAAGATTGGATTGTGAGAAAGATTATCACTATCTACATGATGTAGTTAAATTGATAACATATATATTATATACCGTTAGACCTGTAGACCTTAACGTTAGTGTTTCCTCGTTCCACCCAATATGGAAATTATGTAATTTATTGTGATTATTTTCTGACACGCCAATATGGATGATTAACGCAGCGCCGGGAACAAATCTCCAATTACTACCGAAAAAGACTTTGCCTTATTACGATGTCGCTCATGTGTTAGGTTAGATTGCCACGTCGAATCCATATGCCACAGGAGACAAATAATGTCAAGACAGCGGATTGAAATAGGCCTACTAACGCCAGTTCAGACGCATCTTCTAGCAACAGGCGATGCACGCAATTTAACGTCGCTTGCATGTCGTTTCTATCAAACTTGCTGCAATGTCAGTTCGAGCATTCATGAGACAGCCGCTGTCCCATTTGGTCATAATCGCATGACATACATGCACATCTTATGAGACCATCAGCATCTGCAGACATAGTTTACTATGTATCGTTATGTAAGCGAAGTCGATGATCGCCACAAACCAGGTCATTGCGAAACTGTGACTGTCAGCAGTTTTCAAGGACACGTTTGAAATTTCTTTCGACTGGAAAGATCAAGCAGTTAGCAGTGACTGTGCCACCAGTTTTGTAATACATATTCTTGACAACTTATTCCTAATGCTTTCCGTTTCTAAACATTCCAATGCATTTCATTCAAACCTTGATAATAGTGGTTAGTGTAATCACGTTTAGATGTGGAATCAAGTAGCGCTATCACGGCCAGCAGTCCACCTCTCTGAAGGCCACCCACTTCCAATGTTGACCCGGCCATTTCCATGGTACGGTTATATTTTATCCAATCTGTCACGACTCTGGAATCCAGATGCATTACAGTTATCAACAAATGATCTCGAAAGATTCCATTTTGGTTTGAAATAATAACGTACTTTTTCAACATACAAAACCCGTTATCAGACGAGGCAGCATCATGTAATTGGCCGTCTGCCTTCTCTTATCAGTTTATCCCGTGCTTTCGTTATGCACCCAATCATGTACTGCTAAATGTAGATGCGAAATGTACACCTCATATGCTGGTCCATCTACAGTGTGCCCATTTTAAATAATCGTCTACGTTGGAGCTTGTTAAATATCAACAGTTAGCTTAACATAAGCTTTCTTTTTTCCGTCGTATTGAACAAACTGGACTCAAAACAATGACCGCCATTATTCCGAGATATTGATAATATATCACGTTTGAAATAGCTTTGTAATTCTCTCCATATAAAACTCCAGTACTAGGGGGTATCGTTGTGCACACGCCAGGTCATGGTAAGAATAGACCTCAGCCCCTCAGAGAGCTTGTCGTAAGAGGCGACTACCTGGGGCACTCGTGGGTTTCCCGGATGTGAAAATGAATAGGGCTCCACTCTTGGGGTTCCGGGTGTGAAAGGAATAGGAACCGTACGTCGCGATATAACTGAAATAGTGTTCACTCACGCATTTACACAGGGAGATGTCATAAAGTATTCGTGTTCAGTAGCACGAAGTTCCATACGAAGCTGCGCATCTGGGCGTCAGCCATTCAAAATGTATTCAATTTGAACCAGACTACTTTGAAAACGTCAGGAACACCAAGCAATCAAGTGACAAATATACCGATTATCATAAATTTAGAATTAGAAATGGCCCCTAAGGTTTCCGCCCAATCAGATAAACCGGCAGTCAGTACTTGTCTCTTGATGTATCGATGACGTATACCAAGCATCATACTGAACACTTGAACAGTATCAAAGATTATATAGATCATCAATGATTTTACCTCAATTAAAAATGACTGCCAAGGTGTCCATACAATCAGAGAAAACGGTTCCGTCCTTCATTTTTAGTCTCTTGATGTAATGATGTATACAAAGTCTTGCAGCAAACACTTGAACAGTACCAGAGGTATAGATTTTGCATAAATTAAAGATGGCAGTCAAGTTTTCCACATAATCAGATAAACTGGTTGTCATTAATTGTAAGTTTCTTGATGTATCGATGATTTATATTTTCATATGAAGCACAAAAATGGTATCAAATATAAATCATTAATACTTTTGCATAAATTAAAAATGGTCGCCAAGATTTCCGAGCAATCAGAGAAACCAGTTCTGTCATTCATCATAAGTCTCTTGATGCATCGATGATGTGTACCAAATGTTACATCGAGCACTTAAACGGTATCAGAGATAGAGATCACAGATTGATAGAGATCATTCATGATTTTGCATAAATTAAAGATGGCAGGCCATCTTTTCCGCCACTTAGAGGGACTGATGTGGTTATTCCTTGCAAGTCGCTTGATACATCGATGCTGTATACCAAGTTTCGTATAGAACACTTAAATGGTATCAGAGATATACATCATTAAAGCTTTTGCATAAACTAAAGATGGCCGCCAAGGTTTCCACTCAATCAAGGGAGACTGGTTTGGTGATTCCTTTAAAGTTTCTTGGTGTATTGATAATCTATACCAAGTTTGACACTGAACAGCGAAATGGTTTCCGAGATACACAAGATTAATAATTTCGCATAAAATAAAGGTGGCCGCCAAAGTTTCCACCCAATCGGGTCCAGATTCAACAGGATTCTGGGTCACAAGTATATGGATGTTCACGGCAAGTGTGGTGTGCCTAGGGCGAGTCGATCTAAAGGTATCTTGCTAACGAGAAAGCTGTGACGGTTTCGCATAAATTAAAGATGGCCGCTAAAGTTTCCAACCAATTGAGTCCAGATTCAAGAGGATTCTGGGTCACGAGCATATGGATGTGCACTGCAAGTTTAGTGTGCCTGGGGTAAGACGTTCAGAAGATATCCTGGTAACGAGAAAGCTGTGATGGACAGACGGACAGACAGACGGACGGACGTGACGACGACAATATCCTTCGGCCAAATTTTCTCCCAGGGGTAGCAATGCCATGTACGGTCATAGAGGCGTGTGCGGTTTATCATTCGGCAATTTTATTGGGCATGGGATATAAGCGACACTCCCACAGATCGCCTGTTAATACTTTATACGGCATCAATGACCTTTGTGCCCGTGAGCACGAATACATTATGATGAAACAACTGTACTGGAGTATTATATGGAGCGAATTACAAAGTTATTTCAAGCGTGATATATTACCGATATCACGAAGTACTGGTGTTCATTTTGTATATCACAGATTGTTGTACACGACGCAAAAAAGAAAAGTTAACTATTGATTTTTGACAATCTTTGAAGTAGACGACTATTTAAAATGGAAAGACTTTAGTATTGGGGATGTTATACGAGATGTTATTCTTTTTATGAAGGTATCAAAGCAATGAGATGTCCAGCCAGCTGCACGGGCATTTTTAGTGACAATGGTGCGTCTGCATTGATACCTTTTCTTGTAAAGAAGATTTATTTTGCTTATTTCTTTTGTCTATTTCTTTTAACCACTACATCGTTATTTAACATTTGGTTCGAACATGCCCAATGTTAAATGTTAGAGCTATTAGCTGTTTCCCCTGGTACCCTCCGTCTAAAGATGCAACCGAATATCCTCATGAGTGTCTAAACCTAAATGATGTTCAGGATTGAACCCCAAGGCATAATTTCATTCTTGCGCTGAAGTTTGATGGATTTCGTTAGCAATAATGATAGCTATATAGGTTCCTCCTTTCGGCCCTACTTCATTCTCATTTGTTACCAAGACATGTCTGCTGTACAAGTGTTAAGCTGTCATCAATGCATAATACTGACGCTGTAATCGTCTAATTGAAGTATATCTACCTCGATCAGTCAGTCCATTTACCGATTGTAGATGACCAGCGATGAATTCAAATAACCAATTGGACGTGTCAAAGTGGAGCACTGCAGTGGTTGTTTAAATTCAAAGATGCTAGGCACATCTCTGTCTCTGCCCGTTGATATCCTCCAAGGCAGTGTTGTTTCTCCTATATCCAGAGCTTTATTTCGCCTACATTTTCTCCCACGATTTCAAGCCGCTATTTTCCATTTCTAAGATAGGGACTAACGTGGTTCGTGAGGAATTTAATTGATGGTTTAGCCGAGATCTCTCTAGTCAGTGTGCGGCCTGCATTATTAAAGTTATGTATATCGCCTCAGTATTTATTGTGCCCTCCATGTGAAAGGGCAACTGTCATATCTGATATATATCGGACTAAATCCGACTAATAGTCGTCAAATTTCTGGGATCGCTTTGACTTCACAGCCCTTCTAAGTGAATACTTGCTCTTAGGGTACCCTGTAGTATTGTTGCTCAAGTTCGAGAGGGATAGGGAGCACACATTCGTGTTATAGTTCTTAACGTCAAACAGCGCTATCTAAACTGTCAGTCAACAAAATCTTATCGATCTTGGGTACTAGGAAAATGGATATTGCGCTGGGGAGAATGCGACGATCGTTAGAGCTTCTTGCCTTCTACGGACTGAAGAGAAATATAAAGACTAAAATAGCACCGAATTCACAATACCAGGCCATAATTGCCCCCATACCTTCCTGGCATTTCAGGAAGTAAAAAGCAGAAGCTAGCACTTCCTGAATTTGTCGTTTGTCATATTGGGTTCATTTGCGCTTAATTGTATGATCTGATGTCCAGTGAGTCAAAACTGAAATAAGGGTTTTCCAAGACATTTATTGGCTTGATGAAAGTTAATGCGAGAGACACGCATATGTAATTGTGTTAGTTTTCTTTCCTTCTTTGATACCCAAACCATGATTAATAGAATTACAAACAACTTGACACTACACAAACGAGACACTTAGCCAGATGAGACACCGAGAGCAAATGTCTTGCGAATTGAATCATATGGCTGCCATCCGGGACGTTACGCGCCTATATGTCGGTTCATCCCAAATTGCAATCTAGGTAAACCAAGATGGTAAATCAGGGGAATACCATCTAGACGTGACTCTATGACAAATTCGGGCGAAATTCCGATATTGTACGACATCCCATAATAAGCCAATCATGACAATTTCTGACTTTTCACTTTGGCAATGTTTTAATCTGTGATATAAGGAAGGTTTGTGTGTTTGGAAGTACATAAACCTTCCTTAAATCATGGACTAAAAGCCACAAAACAGCTAACTTTATTTCCCTAATACAATTGCATACACTACAAGTAAAGTTTAGTAGTTTATCCCAATGTACATAAGCACATGTTGTCGTAATTTTGATATTTCATTTCTCTATTCATCACATTAGGTTAATCCACTAAATCCTGTTGTCTGCTTATATACCCAATAGCCATTTTAACTATCTTATTATTCTGCCAATCCATACTTTACACGCCACTTGTTGATACTGTGCAGTCCTTTGTATTGTCTATTTAGCATCTGTTATTTCGAAACATACCTTGTATTATTTCTATGTTATCTTACCATTGTGTCATATCGTTCCTTATTAACCGTTTTCATCACATAATGTTAACCTGGTCAATCCTATTATCTATGTGTATTTCCCAATACCGACTGCCATATTGTCATAGATCTGCTAATACACACACTGTACTTGTCAATAGTTGAAACGTTTATAGACTTCTGTATTTTTGTCTGGATCGCACCGCGTAGCGGTGTCGACCAGACTATGCTGCCACTCATGAAATATCTGAAAATGTGTACGTGCACTATAATGCAATGACCCCGTGTTAACCTGTAGCAATCCGCCAGTGATTTTCACTGTGTTTGAGTCATTAACCAGAAAATGAAGAAAAAAACAGTCGTAATCGTTTCATGTTAACTAGAAATAAAACGAAATCTGAATTTGAGTGTATTTCATATTCATTTCTTCGCCCAGGGATTGCTTGAATGTCTGGTTTCGGGCAATCGGCTCAAACCGGTTCTCAGTGCCCACTATGAGCTAACGCTACAACAACAACAATTGGGCTGTACTAACTCATGCCAGTGATGTGCTGTCACCACAGACTGCCGTAAATGTAAATTGATGACCTGGTAATATGGTAAGCTGTCCACCTCGTGGTGTTTGCCGTCTTTGCGGTTTTGCGTCTGTCTGAGTTTGCGGTAAGTCCCTAAGATTACTTATATATGCCTGGTGTTTATAGTTCGTAATTTGTTTGTTGACAACGATAGCCTTGGAGAGGCAAATTGTGCGAAAATCCCTGTTGTTGCTGCACGATCATTGCGTATTCGCCGAGCAGACGTTGCAAATCTTGTTCCGCTCTCACTGGACAGGTTCCGGTTCTGGGATTATGAAGACCCCAGTTTTCAACACTCGTAGTCGCATCCTTTCCCGTGAAGTCGGCGTTCGTTACTATTTTAATGTGTACGCATATTGCATGGAATATATTTCCAGAGGAGATATGTGTCCAAGCAACAACAATAGTATTTACATTTCTCTCGTATTGTGAACTTGGTCGGATCCTGTCTGTCCAGTGCAAATGTATGTATAATTCTGGGGGACCCTGCTCACCGAATATAATTTAGTTTCAAAAAGTTTGAACACCAACAACAACAAAACTTTTCGAAAGCGGAAACAGAATTTGTTAGGTACCGCTTTTGAAAAGTTTTGTTGTTGGTGGTGTTCAAAGTTTGTCAAACTAAATAAGTAATCTTGAGGACTTAACGCAAACTCATGCCTCTCTTGCCAATATCTGTGCTACACAGAACTATTAATAAAACCAGTTAATAAAACTATCCAAGCATCCAAGCGTATTTGTCGTATTGTTTTGTCACAATAGAATTGCATGAATTATGAAAATCTGCTCGCAAAAACTGGTAGAAGACATTGACGCAGACGATACACTTTTGAGCATATTACTGCAGATAGTTTCTTACCATGAAGACCCGGCCCGCCTTCACAAATTCACTTCCTTGAAGACTAAACTCTGTGTTCCAGTTGTCATTCCCCAAACAGACTCGTCCACAACTTGGAGAAAATCTCCACATTTATCCATACATCTGCTATCGGCTAAAACATGCCAGCTGAAACGTTTTGAAACTTTAAATCCATTATTGGCGATCAAGACATCAGTACTTTGAGTAATTTCATTTGTTTATTTAGCACATATTTTTTATACTTGGTCTGTATATAAACTGTTGTGCTTCTCAGTTAACTTTACTCCTGATGATGGTTTGAACAATAAACCAAAATATTGAGTCAAAATGAACTGCTTGTCATCCTTCAGAGTGCTTACCTTGCTTTACTATGCAACGCTGGTCAGTGGGAATTTTAATATTTGGAAGAACAAACCCTGTCGGCTTTAACTGATGTGTCGTGTTATATGCATGGCTTCACACCTGTCGTTTGGATTAGGGATGCGGATATTCTTTAACGGACGACGTCTGAATTATGAATGACGGACCAGACGCTTGTTATTATCCAATATATCCGCATGAACAGATACAATAAACGCGTGGCTGGGGTACAAATCATAAACGGGATCAGTTTTGGTTTTTGTGATTTATTAAGATATGCAACGAGAAGATTGGCATGTGGACTCCTACGTCTTCTTGTCGGTGCGTCGGCATGTTGCGTTTTAATTGCCCTAAGAGCCGTCGGTCATCAGAGACCGCAATTAAGAAATTAGGTTGCATTGATATTTTCATTTTATGCCTGCTTAGATTTTGGTGTTATTAGTGCCGTGTATTTTTTCGGTTATGGACACGGAAACTTTATCTGGATGGCGGTCATCTTTGAGTGTTGCACATTTAGAGAGTTCTATAATGGTCTATGTCAATGAGAACTCGTTGGATTTATAGACTATGCGATGGATCATTTTTCCGTAGGGAATGACTTGATGGTTCAAATTTGTTGAAATAATCTACCTCCAGCAACTTAGTACATCTATCCCAGCGAGGGTTCAGACACATTGTACCCACTAATGTTCTATTCCACGTTAACCCCCAGCAATAACCGCCGGTTGAAACGAAAACGATCAGCAAGAAATGACTTCGGTTAGATTTCCCCAGAAGCCATTTGGGACGCATGAGATATTCATCGATTATGGCAAAATATGGAACATAAACTCTCATGTTAAAGCTAAAACGAGGGATCTTAAAATAATGACGAACTAACACACTGTTAGTTCAGTTCAGATCAACATAGTCACTATATTTGTAGAAATATCAGTATTCATAGGACAGCTAGACCGCGGTATTCTCAGGAAAAAGCAAAGGTATACTTCATTGCACATACAGTATGTGCATGTACATAGGATAATTGCATCGCCCATGTTTTGTTACACTGATACGTACGCGAGCCAATGCATTTCGATCGTAGATTGTTACATTGTCGTCTTCGCCACCACACGCCAACCCATTCGCCCACCCAGTTGCGTCAAATCGTCTCTAATAGAACTGAGACTCTCATTGACAGTGTTGGGATGGATAATCTGTTTGGTTTGACTATGTTTTTTTGACATAAAAACCTTAGCTGGAAGCTTATACACTGGTAGTCACATTGATGATTTAAAACCATATGAAAATTACTGATCTAGAAATTAGTTCGATTCGCCAAATAAGTATCAATGGATCATCGTTACATTCAGAGAAAATATGACAGGTGACATATCCCAGGATAACAGCTTAATGGTGCACTACAACATAGTATATCTATCCCAATCAGCGGTCAGACATATTCTTCCTGCAAAATTGTCTAATATGCTCAGCTTGATTTGGAGACGGCCAGCAGGAATTATCTAACTGTGAATTAACTTATCACAGTTAGGATACAAGCGTCTACTCCGCCATTCAATTTTCATCCATCGTCCATTGAAGAATTTCTGTGTCCATAGTCCAAGACCTAATTCATATATTGCATTAGCACGAAATTAAAATAATAATAATAGTATAAATAAAAGAAAGCTAGTTTCCTGCGAGTAGAGAGAGAAGCGGTCAACTGTTTTAAATGATGCCGGCGAGATATCATAATGTTCCAAAAATATCAAATCCGTATCGCTGATCAGTATTCTGAATCCATATGATTTTCGTTGTAAAGTCGTTATTTAGAGTATGATGTATCTCAGTCACGATTCATTCATGGAAATTCACACATTCCTGTCATGGAAATTTACACATTCATTTCATGGAAACTCGTTTTGTGCGAAAGGATTCAACACAGTTGGCTTTAATCGCTGACGTATTCGAGGTTCGATCTGTGCAGCCATCTAACATGTATTCTTGAGAAGATGAAAACCCCTCTGACATAGACTGTGGTACTGTTAAAGACGTAGAACGTGGAGTGGTTAATCCACAATGTTCGACACGACAGCACTGCGTTGACTTGATGGTTGGAGCGTCGGTCCCGTAGGCGGAGGGTACTGGGATCAATCCCCGGGAGAGTCATGCCAGCGACTTGACAAATGGAACGTGTTACTTCCACGCTTACGCCCAGAACAAGACTCGTCAGTATAATGTGACTGGATGAAGTATCATGTCTGCTTACCTCAGTGAGACTTCGTGATATAACTGGAGAATTGTTCAAAGCGAGATCAAACCTACAACGCAATCACTTACTCGATGTTTGACACACGTGATTTTACAGGTATAAATCTTGCGCTCCGTCCACCATCGCTATACTGAAATTTCTCCACTTTATGTTGTTATACAATGTGTGTTGGCAAGACCACCCAAAGACTCCATCTTAGGATGAACGGTCACAGAAAATCCGTTAGGAAAAAGCAATTGCTTATAGGTAGGCACTTTTCTGGACCCGACCACGGCTGGGATAACTTTAGTATTCAGATCATAGACGTCGTCTATCCATCTTCTAAGGATTCCCCTTTTGGATTTGAGAGAAAAATCCGAGAGCGGGAATTATTCTGGATGCTAGAACTTGGGTCGGTGTTTCCGTTTGGTTTAAATGATAATGTCAGTGGGTTCGGCAATGCTACAAACCGCCGTTCAAATATATCGAACATTGCCCAACTATTTAAACCCCATCAACGGAGACAACGCAGCCATGGTTGGCGAAAGTTTAATAGTTCGATGATTCACGATCATATCACTTTAAATTACTTAGTGGGTTTAACTAACACACCCAATAGTATACATAGCTTACGTACAGTGCTGTATGCGTTACCTCTGAGAGCTTTAGATCAAATAGCCAGAGATATACAACAATCTGCGTCTTCAGGAAATATAATACCATTAAAAATCATTAAAGTATGTCAAGATATAGCGTATTTTCGGTTGTATCGTCCAGTGAACATAATCGAAACCTCTCAAGATCGGCTTTTCTTGAAACTCAACTACTTAGATAAAGGACTGGACATCATTAATTTACCTCGAATCCTAAATGATCCAGAGGTACGCAACGCTGTACCAAACTATTTTAAGTTCACAGAACCTCCTTGCATTTCATAT